>JAGHMJ010000036.1:101333-238833 GCA_018749465.1 Paracanthobrama guichenoti | reverse complement strand
AGTGAGTGAGTGAGTGAGTGAGTGAGTGGTAATACCAACGGCTCCGTTGTTGCAGTAAACTTGCACAACTTTCTTGAATGAGAAATTAATAGCTGCACGCCAGTCTGTTATTGTAGGGACGTGTGTGTGTGTGGGAAATGAAACCATTCATTCATTCACACAGAACATGCAGGATTCATATTCAAATAGTCTGAGTGAGTGAGTGATAGACTGACTGAGTGAGTGAGTGAGTGATAGACTGACTGAGTGATAGACTGACTGAGTGATAGACTGACTGAGTGATAGACTGACTGAGTGATAGACTGACTGAGTGAGTGAGTGATAGACTGAGTGAGTGAGTGACTGAGTGAGTGAGTGAGTGAGTGATAGACTGACTGACTGACTGACTGAGTGAGTGAGTGAGTGAGTGATAGACTGACTGACTGAGTGAGTGAGTGATAGACTGACTGACTGAGTGAGTGAGTGATAGACTGACTGACTGAGTGACTGACTGACTGAGTGATAGACTGACTGACTGAGTGAGTGAGTGATAGACTGACTGACTGAGTGAGTGAGTGATAGACTGACTGACTGAGTGAGTGAGTGATAGACTGACTGACTGAGTGAGTGAGTGATAGACTGACTGAGTGAGTGACTGAGTGATAGACTGACTGAGTGATAGACTGACTGAGTGATAGACTGACTGAGTGAGTGACTGAGTGATAGACTGACTGACTGACTGACTGAGTGAGTGAGTGAGTGATGACAGACTGACTGACTGACTGAGTGAGCGAGTGAGTGAATGATAGACTGACTGACTGAGTGAGCGAGCGAGTGAGTGATTGACTGACTGACTGACTGACTGAGCGAGTGAGTGATAGACTGACTGAGTGAGTGAGTGATAGACTGACTGACTGACTGAGTGATAGACTGAGTGATAGACTGAGTGGTGAGTGACTGAGTGACTGAGTGACTGAGTGAGTGACTGAGTGACTGAGTGACTGAGTGAGTGGTAATACCAACGGCTCTGTTGTTGCAGTAAACTTGCACAACTTTCTTGAATGAGAAATTAATAGCTGCACGCCAGTCTGTTATTGTAGGGACGTGTGTGTGTGTGGGAAATGAAACCATTCATTCATTCACACAGAACATGCAGGATTCATATTCAAATAGTCTTCTTGCAGTTTAATATTCACAGACACTAGTCCCTTTCATGATGTGATATGTGTACTGACCTACTTTTGATTAATTCGCCCAAAATCTGACCCAACCCAAATTCTGTGACATTCCACGTTATACAGTAAATTCCGTTTTTATGACTGGATTCCATCCAAGTTTTCTACTTTTACAGTGCATGCAGAATTAATAGGCAATTTTTTTCCAGGCAATGATATTTACCAATTCCAAAACCACATTAATCTTAATGGGTTAGTTCACCCTCATGACGTTCGACACCCGTAAGACCTTTGTTCATCTTCAGAACTCAAATGAAGAAATTTTTGTTGAAATCCAAGGGCTCAGAAAGGCCTCCATTGGCAGCAATGACATTTCCTCTCTCAAGACCATAAAAGGTACTAAAGACGCCGTTACAAAGTCCATCTCACTACAGTGGTTCTACAATCATTTTATGTGCGGCAAAAAAACAACTAAATAACATTTTTACTCAATAAGTTCTTGTCTTCCGCGTGGGCCTCTGACGTGAACTCACGAAGCACCACGACGCATGCGCGAGAATATGACGTAGAGCCGGCGTTGCGGCATCCAGGAAATGCTCACTTTAGCACCATTTTGAGCACTACGCCAAGACCTAAAGCACAATCAATGTAGAATTCAACAGCGTAGATACGGTGTCATGAGAAATCCTGTCC
This sequence comes from Paracanthobrama guichenoti, assembly GCA_018749465.1. Taxonomy (NCBI): domain Eukaryota; kingdom Metazoa; phylum Chordata; class Actinopteri; order Cypriniformes; family Gobionidae; genus Paracanthobrama; species Paracanthobrama guichenoti. Next base: position 236,986 of record JAGHMJ010000036.1, on the reverse strand, counting down.
CCCTGTGAAATAGTGTCTGCTTAGGACCCAATGTGGTAGCTGTTTTAAATGCCTGATCAAAAGCTGTTATCACAATGTTTCATTTAATGTTCTGGACAAGCAATTGTTTAAAAATAAACTATGAATTCATTGTCATACTAAGTACACACAAACAACATTTATTTGAAATATGTAATTGATTGCTATAATGGGAGCAATAACATGCCTAAGATATTGTAAATTATTTCAGTTGATAAACTAAGTAATAATACCAATACAAAATCATAACATAGTAATGTACCTATAATGTAAATAATAAAGAATAACCCCCCCCCGATAATATACAGAACAGGTGCACAAAATAAATGCAACAGGATTTAAAAAAAATTGCATAAACATTAAAGCAGGGCTAGGACTTTTAAGATGTAGGGTAAGTGCAACCGTGGTGTATAAACTAAGCTAATCGGGTAGCTGTATGCTATGCTAGAACCTACGCTAACTTAAAAACATTAAGAACGAGAGATGCTTGATTTCACAACTTATAGCTTCGGTTATGTACTAGTATATGAAACGTGATTTGCAAGATATTAAAGACTATTTTAACACAATTTAAACAACAAAAATCAAAACGGGATTTTGTAAGAATTGTAATCAGGCTCCGAACAGATTACCCATTAAAAGGTTTTTCAGCCAATAGAATCGCTCTCGGGTCCTAAGCAGACACTATTTCACAGGGGATAGGATTTCTCATGACAACGGCGCATCTTCCTCTGCTTGTAAACAAAGTTCCTTGCTTCCGGGTCATGTGTCAGAACGGGCGGCTCTGCGGCAGTTGCACATGCAGAGGGAGCATGATACCCCTGAGGGAGGGGTTCTGGCAGACCAATCACAGCGCTTGCGTTCCACGTCGAATTGACGCGTTGTTACATTTTTGGAGAGGTGCACGTCAGGGTACGTCGTAGTCTATGCATGCTACACACAGCCTACGATGTAGCTACGGCATACACTCTACGCAGAAGTATGAATTGGGCTTAAAGGGTTCCTGATGGTTTCACACTTAATTCTTCACCTTAATTCTTTTGCGTTTAATGTGTCTTTTCTTCGCCACCTGTTTTTGTCTGACCCTGCTGGCCCAATGAGTATTTAAAGGATTAGTCCACTTTTAAATAAGCTTTTGCTGATAATTTACTTTTTGATGAAAACATTCCAGGATTTTTCTCCATATAATGGACTTCAATGGGCTCCAAACGGTTCAAGGTCCAAATGACAGTTTCAGTGCAGCTTCAAAGGGCTTTAAACAATACCAGACGATAAATAAGGGTCTTATCTAGCCAAACCATCGGTCATTTAAAACAAGTTTTATAAGCACATGCTCGTCTTGCTCTGTTCTGTGATTAACAGAAATACGTCACGTAATACGCAATTACGTTGAAAAGGTCACGCTTGAAAATGTTCTTTTAGGCTTTCTAATATTAAAACACCCAGGATACGTAAACGAAATGGGCATTTTAAACGATAAACTGACACAAAGACATTTAAATATGCGTATATGGTCTTCCTTCCGCACATTTGTAAACACTGACTCTGTACTTCGCCTATGTCAAGCGTGACCTTTTCAACGTAATTGCATACTACGTGATGTCACGAATGCGCATCACAGAACAGCGCAAGACGAGCATTTGTGCTTATAAAACTTTTTTTTTTTTTTTTTTTTTTTTTTTTTTTTTTTTTTTTTAAATGACCGATGGTTTGGCTAGATAAGACCCTTATTCATCGTCTGGTATCGTTTAAAGCCCTTTGAAGCTGCACTGAAACTGTCATTTGGACCTTGAACCGTTTGGGGCCCATTGAAGTCCATTATATGGAGATAAATCCTGGAATGTTTTCATCAAAAACCTTAATTTCTTTTCGACTGAAGAAAGAAAGACATGGACATCTTGGATGACATTGGGGTGAGTAAATTATCAGCAAAAGTTTATTTAAAAGTGAACTAATCCTTTAACTGTCCAATGGTCATGCCTTAACTGCAATGTCTAGTATTGCATTAGTATTGTATCCTCCTCATTGGCATTTAATAATTTTTACTTTTCAGTCTGAGTAAAATCTATTTTTATGGCTCATTTTATCTGTAAAAGAAAACGTGCATAATAATTCTGCACACTTGAATATAAGGTGTTTTTCATTTCCAACCTGAATGAAAATGTTTATATCGCTTATATATTCTTAAATACAAAATTAATAGTAGTTATTAAGATTAATGTGGAATTGGTAAAATTTGCCTGAAAAAAAATATGATCAGAAAACCGACGTGCCTAATAATTGATGAATAAATGTATAGATCAGTGGTGCGTGTGCTTTTGGTGTGAGCTACAAACCTACGGGAATTAGTCAAATCATGTGCAATACAAGCACTATTTAACCGGAGCGAATGAGAGGAGGTGTGTGTGAGAGAAGAGTGAGAACAAACAGCTGACCTTGCCACTGGCAGCACAGGCTTGGAATTGGTAAGACTGACCGGCCGGTCACCAATCTAGCCAATCATGCGGGAAAACCGTCCGATTCCGATCCCTGGTCGATCGGTGCGTCTCTACCCAAAATCCATATTTCGGCAGCTTTTAAGGGCTCCACATGACCTCAGCTGACAAATAAGGGTCTTCTCTGGCCAAACAATCAGTCATTTTCATATACAAATGCTCACCTTGGTCCAGCTCTGCGAAGCACGTTGTTGAGTTCATGACCTCACGCACGACAATGCACATTACATCCAGGATACTCGCATGAATGGACCACTTACATATACAAATACTAACATGGAGCAATGGCCATTTGATTTGGACAGCACTTCTCCACACCTGCAAATAACTCTTGCTGCCTACGTCACATGGGAGGTCAAGAACCAAGGCGAGCATTTGTAGTTTAAAAGTATACAATTTAATTTCGTTTTCCTGAAATTCTGTTTCGCTAAAGAAGACCCTTATTTGTCAGCTGGGGTCAGGTGGAGCCCTTTAAAGCTGCCTAAATATGGATTTTGGACTGTCAAAAATGGATTATGTTGAGCACCATTCACGTGCATTAGATGTTTTCCTCTAAAACCGTAATTTCTCTTTGGCTGAGGAAAGAAAATCATATACATCTTGGATGGCTTTGGTGTGAGTTAATAATCAGGAAATGTTGATTTTGTGGGTGAACTATTCCATTCAGGGCCTTAAAGGTGCTATATGTAAGTTTTTGACACTATTAAAGCATAAAAATACTATAATATGTTTGCAGATATTTAGGAAACATGCTGAGTTCACGTACTCGTTTCTCTGAAAAGCAATGCTACAGCCAGTTATTCTACTCTGAAATGTGCGTTGCGTGTTAGAATGTATGTTTTAGTTTTGGTCTGCGTGATAATGCACGTTGCCAGTTTACCCAATAGTATTTCACCACCACAGGTTGCCAGTTAGCGGAAAACACAGTGTATTGTTGCCATGGAAGCGAGCAAACAAACTGGGTCAGAGATTGCAGATTCTACCCGACCTAAAAAGCCTCTGCATCTATCTAAAAGTAAAAAAAAAAGCATATAAAAAAACGCGGATAAATCAACTCATCAACTTGAGTGTCTCCTCGCCTTACATTATCAATTGCGCTCGTTCCTGTTACGTGTCCTCAAACTGGAAACTCGCGTGAGCGTTGAGTCTTTAGATTTATAGAGTTTGGACTGCAGTACCCATTTCAACCGCTAGCTGTTATTCTTACATACAGCACCTTTAAAGAACAACGTTAGTCATAAACTTGCAGCGATATAATGTTAGCCAACATCCAGATGTAAATGTGTTCTGTACACTTTCCTCTCAATAACAAAATGAACACAGCGGTGAGAAAAGCATCTGATCATAGAGATGTGGATATGTTCGCACCAGCTCTGCAATTCCAGTCTTGTGATGTTTATTTATACAGCACTTTATATAATACATTGCTTTAAAGCAGCAGCTTTACAGTATTAAATCTAAAAAACACGGAAGCTGTAATTGTAATTGAAAGCGACACTGACAGCTGCCGTCTGTAGTTTATATCCGCTGCTTTATTCTGTCTCTGCCGCTGCTGTGGATGAAGTTGCGGGGTTATAAACCGCCGCCTGAGCCGGTAAAACTCACCGCATGCTGTGTGTGTGTGTGAACACTGAATCAGATGCATGACTCATGCAGCAGGTGTTCAGGTCATTTCCAGTGTGCATGTCATCACTGTGCATACCCCATTCCCACAGTTTACTGTCTGCGGACAATAAAAACTCCAGTTGCATTGGGTTTGAAGGTCACGTGACAGATTGCGCTTTCTCACACAGTCAAGTCAAGTCACCTTTATTTATATAGCGCTTTTAACAAGGTCAAGATAGAATTGTTTCAAAGCAGCTTCACATTGTTAACAGGAAAATAATGCAACAGAATTTGTACAGCCATTCTGGTGAAACGGTGATGTTATCCAGCTAATTTCAAGTATCATATAGTGTCAATGCGGGTAGATTGGTAATATAGATGAAATGTAGGTGTCCCCAGTGTTGGCAAGCGTATATGTAGTGGCTCATGGTCTGTCATGCATGTGCTGTGACTCTCTCATGTTTTCATCTTGTTTTGTGTGTGTGTGTGTGTGTGTGTGTGTGTGTGTGTGTGTGTGTGTGTGTGTGTGTGTGTGTGTGTGTGTGTGTGTGTGATTTATAGGTCATGTTCTGTGTGTGTTCACTCTTCTGTTTCTCTCTCAGGCTTCTGAATTGGGCCAGACATTAAATGACAGTGTTATCAAGCCCACACAAGAGAAGGTAACCATCATGTTTGTAACTAGTCTAGTTAAGAGTGAGTGTTGTATGAGTGGATGCTGCCTGTGAATGAAAGATTCAGTCAGAAGCATCTTCATCAGATCACATTTTCTACATCGGCGTTAAATCCATGTAAATGAATCCAGGCTTAGAAAATAGAAACACTACCATTCAAAAGTTTGGGGTCGGGAAGATTTTGTAAAAAAACAAAACTTTTCTGCTCACCAAGGGTGCATTTATTTAGTCAAAAATACAGTAAACACAGTAGTATTTTGAAACATTATTACAAATTTAAAATAGCTGTTTGTTTTCAATGTGAATATGTTGTAAAGTGTAATGTATTCCTGTGATCAAAGCTGAATTTTCAGCATCATTACTGTCACATGATCCTTCAGAAATCATTCTGATATGCTGATTTGCTGCTCAAGAAACATTTCTGATTATTATCAGTGTTGAAAACAGCTTCATATGTTTGTGGAACATGTCATACATTTTTTTTTTAGGATTCTTTGAATAGAAAGTTAATTTATTGAAATAGAATCTTTTAGAGACATAAATGTCTTTACTGTCAATTTTGATAAATTTAAATCAACCCTTGTTGATTTAAAAGTATTCATTTATTTGTAGTGTATGTCATACATGATGGTGAATTGCCAATGTATAAAACCACACCTTCAGATTAGTCATGAATTCAACTATATATTTTTTTTTTTTCACACTGAGCACGTTTGCTACAATCTGAGTGCGATCGTTCCCGGGGCCAGGCGCAGCTTTGATCTGGGTTCAGTTTTCAACTAAATCTATGAAAAAAAATGTTTGTCAATTACCATTTTTTCCATAACTAAGGCGAAACTATGACGAGACAACACCAATGTCATTAAACAATAACTGTGACTATGTCAACATGGAATATCATGACTAAAATGTAGTTAAAAAATAAAAACGTTACCAAAATCTCTTTGTAATTAGGTGACAAATTATTGGACCGTTTTTAACAAGCCTTTACTACGAGCTTTCATGCTTCGGGTTGCCAATCAGAATCCCCTAATCAGAGCTTTTCTGTTAATGATGCATTTTCTGCCCGGTGTTTTACTTAAAGGGTTAGTTCACCCAGAAATGAAAATTAGCCCATGACTTACTCAACCTCAAGTCATCCTAGGTGTATATGACATTCTTCTCTGAGTTATATTAAAAAAAGTCCTGGCTCTTCCAAGCTTTATAATGGTAGTGATTGTTGCTCCGTTTTTGAAGTCCATAAAAGTGCATCTATCCATCATAAAAGTGCTCCACACGGCTCCGGGGGTTAATAAAGGCGATGCGTTTGTGTAAGAAAAATATCCATATTTAAAACTTTATAAAGTAAATTATCTAGCTTCCACCAGATCGCCTTCCGTATTCAACTTGCCTCTCGCAGTTCAAAATGCTTACGCTACGTCTGACGACATTGCACGCCAGTTGCGTTTTTTTCCGATCTGGTGGAAGCTAGATAATTGACTTAATAAAGTTTTAAATATGGATAGTTTTCTTCACAAGTGCATCGCTTCAGAAGGCCTTTATTAACCCCCCGGAGCTGTGTGGAGCAGTTATATGATGGATAGATGCACTTTTATGGACTTCAAAAATGGAGCAACAATCACTACCATTATAAAGCTTGGAAGAGCCAGGACATTTTTAATAAATCTCTGATTGTATTCGTCTGAAAGAAGAATGTCATATACACCTAGGATGACTTGAGGGTGAGCAAATCATGTGCTAATTTTCATTTTTGGGTGAACGAACACTTTAATATTTACAATGACATTGTCATTAGCTAAAACGCATGACCATGCACGTTACTTTACTTCCTGAACAAGTGCGGACCCGAGTCCCAGTTTTTACCACAGTTGCGCCACAGTTCCAGTGTAACCGAACTCAAACCATCTCCTACAGGTTGTCTCGGGTTCAGTTTCCCCCGGTACACTCCTGTGTCCAAATGACAGCTTTCACTTATCACGTACCATTTCCTGTTTCAAACCAAACTCCCAGTGTGAAAGAGCCTTTAAAATGCTCACTGTGAGCTGAAGTGCATCAGAGGTTGTGGGGTAAGATGTGCCAGCGACTCAATTATAGAGGACCTATTATGCATTTTTACAAAGTCCACCAGGACCAGTTCATTGTGATTGGTCAAGTGCTTTGAACATGTTTGGGAAATGTCCCGCCCCTCACCATAACCACCAGTTTCTATGCACTGCTAACTAACTCAACCAGGCCCCGCCCCTTTAATCTGCATATTAATTATTTAAATGAGGATTTTGCTATAAATTGTGTTTTTTTTTTTTTTTTTTTTTTTTTTTTTTTAAAGGGTAAAGCAAAACAAGCTGGCTAAAATAGCTTCACATCTTATACAGAGTCCTTTATTATCTTCTTTTGATTTTGTGGTGAAATGTTTTTATGTGAGGTTCAGTCTCACTGCAAACCTCATGAAGCTAGTTCTTCTCCTGCCGAGTCTGAAGTGTGTTGATCATGCGCCGATCACATTCACACAGTGCGTTTCTGCTGTGACTCGTCTAGGTGAAGGAGGGGAAGTTGTTTGATGAAATGGCCATCAGCATCACAGGTCTGGCCACAAAGGTACGAGGCTGCGGTTGCCCTCACGCGGCTCGTCTGCTCACGCTCATCTGACGCGTCGCTGTGATTCAGAGGCGCGTCGGTGATCTGGGTCAGAAGAGGCGTGTGAGAGAAACCCCTTTGATCTTTCTGTGTCTCAACTCACTCTTCTTTCTCTTTTTTTTGCTTGCATTGTGATTACGGTGGTGAGTATGATGATCTAGAAATAACATGTAATCATGAGAAGGAAGTGTGTGCAAATATCAGTAATCATGGATGCTTGTATTAAAGACCCTATGAAATCCAGATTGTGTGCTCGTGAAGTTTTAGAAGGGATAACAGATCAAAATGCTGCTGACTCTAAACAGTTTTTGATCCAATCACATGCTCTGTAGAATGAGAATATCACCTGCCACTGACATTAAGCATCCCATCAGGCTTCATGGATGTGGCGCATCTCTAAACCTACTGGGTATTAAACAACAAATACAAATGGCACAAGCTCTCCATAATGTTATGCCCAAACTTCATGTTTCTATGTCAGATATTCTCATCTGGGCATTTCATGTGGTCTTTAAATCCTCTCACATTTACAGTTCTGCGAAGATTAAACTGAATAACCTCAAGGCCCTTTCACACCAAAGCAAAAAACCGCTGATCATTGGTCTGTTCACTGACTGACCCTTTTCCACCAGAACGGTTCACGTGCCAGAGCCTGTTCCAGGAAAAACAGTGATGTCATCGTCCAGCTCAGTTCAATTCTCATACAATGGTGTCAATGCAGGCAGATCAGTAATATTGTTGAATATTTACTGTCCCCAACTAAGCAAGCCAAAAGCCAAAGGCGACAAAGTGTCTGTCATGAATTGGCCACGTGTTTCCACAGTCTTGAGGAACGAACGTTGACATAACCCTGCGTTACCGTGTTGTTTACCTGATTATAACCAGTCTAAAAAAACATTGCACGTCCCGGCGTTTGTGCAGGCAGTGGTGCCGTTTTGCTGTTCACAGTACTGGGAGTGATTCTCGCAAACCAGCAGCTCTCCTAAACTACCCGTACTCTCAACTGTCCCATTCAGAGATGAATTGAAACCGAAACGTTGATTCACTCGCTCTCTTGCATGCTGGGTCCCTATCGCGTGCATAGTTTTATATTTTTATGCTATGTCTACATTAATCCTGATACATTTGAAAGCGGTGTTTTGGCTTAACACTTTCTGTCCACACTAGCGTTTTCAAGCACTTTCCAAAAGTTTCTCGGAAAATGCTAAAATCAACTTATTGCGCATGAGTAAACCCTCATAAAATATATCAGACATATAGACATAATAAAGTTCTCATGCTATTCTTCTGGCCGGATAATTTAATTTAGCAAAATATGTCACCGTTCACTGATGCGTCCAGGTGGCACTCACTCACCATTGTATGTTTGCTCAAAAACGCAACTGCTCTCATGTTTTGCTGCGGGACAGCTATTGCAAGTACATTTTCTGTCATCTTTGCGGGACTGTGATACAAGGTAACATCTTTAGCAACAGTGTGACAGTAAATAGCACATAATAGGCACAATAGTGGTATAAACATGCATATCTACCGGTTATACAGTCGAACCAAAATGTATTCAGACACCTTCAACATTTCTCACACTCCGAGTTAAACTGTCAGAACAAATTCATCTTGATAATGTCAGACAACTTTGATAGAAAGGTATGTAATGGATTACAATCCACCAATCAGCTGTCAGCTGTTAAATTTAAGTACATAATTAGATAACACCAATTTAGATCAGTCTGTGATGTAAAAGGTCACGTTAGCAATTAAAGAAAAAATACTTCATCAAAACATGGTCAGGTCAAAGTGTCTGAATAACTTTGGTCCCAAATTTGTATACATTTTTGGGTACAATATGTCACAGTTTACTTTATTTTGCTATCCTCACTTACATAAATTATAGAGGACCTATTATGCCCTTTTACAAAGTCCAACAGGACCAGTTCGTTGTGATTGGTCAAGCGCTTCGAGCGTGTTTGGGAAATGTCCCGCCTCTCACCATAACCACCAGTTTCTATGCACTGCTAACTAGCTCAACCAGGCCCCGCCCCTTTAATCTGCATATGAATTATTTAAATGAGGATTTTGCTGTAACTTGTGGTTTAAAATGGGTAAATTAATTAGGTTAATTGGTTGACCTATTTTTTGGGTATAATATGTCACAGTTTACTTTTATTTTGCTATCCTCACATAAATGAACCGTATTCTGCACCCACTAGTAAAAAAATATATCTGGTGTCTGAATAATTCTTTATTTGACTGTATATGCATCACATGACTAAACATAGTTTTCAAATGTTTTCACAGTCTATACTACAACATGTAAACTGCATTTTCAAATGTATCCACTTAGGAAAGCATTTTCAAAAAGCAAAGTCTCAGTAGGTATATTTCCTCAAGGTTGTGCGTGTTGTGGCTTCACAAATGCTCTGCTGCATACCTCGGTTGTAACGAGTGGTTATTTCAGTCAAAGTTGCTCTTCTATCAGCTTGAATCAGTCAGCCCATTCTCCTCTGACCTCTAGCATCAACAAGGCATTTTCACGCACAGGACTGCCGCATACTGGATGTTTTTCCCTTTTTACACCATTCTTTGTAAACCTTAGAAATGGTTGTGCGTGAAAATCCCAGTAACTGAGCAGATTGTGAAATACTCAGACCGGCCCGTCTGTCAGCTGATCACGTCTACCTATAGGAATACGACGTCTATCACAGCATACATACAGTATACACTCACAGTATTAGTATGGTTTTCCTTATAATCCTTTAGGTGAGTGTATAAGATTCTCCTCCATCCCCAGCTCCTCCTGTCATTAGTCAGGATTTGGCATTCTGATTTCCCCTGAATCAGACTAAATTCCCGAATTATGTTGTACATTAATGATATCTGCAATACATTGTTAGTTCTGTTCTGTTTACCCTAAGGGTGGTTTATCACTGCTCTCCCTGCTCTTATCCATGCTAGGCTGCATGGATGCGCAGGGAGTTCTTGCCCAGAACAGAACCATACCGATACAATACAAACTACATGCTAATAGTCAGTCATCTTTGACAATAATGGTCCTGACAGAAGTGACGGTTCATTCTCTTCGACTGACTGGATGGAAACGGTGCTTTATTAGCAAATAAGCACATAGCTAGTGTGGACAGAAACAAAAACGTATTAGTGTGGACAAGGCTTTAGATATAAAGAGCAATATACTGCCATGTTATTAGATGGCTCAACGAGACCGCACCATCGTTTCTCCACCCCCGCTTTTTTAGGGCTGGAGTTGAACTGATCTTTCCGGCCTGGAACCACCTTTTCTGCAGCGGAAATGTGCTCAACGCTTTGACAACGGGAACCCGCACCGGAACCGTGTTGGTGGAAAAAGGATAACTGAGAATGAAAGTAAACGTGAACACGTGATTTTCATACACTCATTTCAGCAATAAACTAATGAAACGGTCCTAAATCAGCACAAACTCTGGTAAATAAAGTTAATTACATCCATTTTGTCTCTTATTATTAATGATGTATGTTGTTATTGAAAGTTTATATTCTCCTGGCTGTTTGATTTTGCTGCTGAATATTTGTCGGTTGTGAAAGGGTCTTAAAACACTGTGCAGTTGGTGATTCGATGGGCTTTGTGTCAGCGGTGTTAAGTCGCTCTGTGTCCGTTCAGGTTCAGGGTGCAGGTGCTAAAGGCTGGAAGGACATGACATCATTCTTCGGTGGGAAAGAAGAGGCCGCTGATGATGGGTAATTACAATTTTATTTAAAGTTCCCCGATTATGCTATTTTAAAGGCTCCTAATTTTGTTTTGGAGGTCTCCAACAACAGGGTTACATGCATCAAAGGTCAAAAAACAGTTTCATTTTCTCATGATATACGCTGCACATCACCACATGATGATTCACATTCAATGATTCTCAAACGAATCGATGGATGAATCAGTCTAAATCCCTCCTTTTCGTGAGCTACTCTTCTCTGATTGGTCAGATGGCCCAGTCTGTTGTGATCGGTTTAACGCTTAAAGCAGTGTCAGAAAGGAAACGGCCATTACCATAAAATTCAGCTCCGGAGGCTTCCTGAGTCCTCAGTGATTGTACACACTGAAAAGACAGTAACAATGATGTTGATTTTACCACATCAATCCAAGCGTGACTCCAATGAAACATTGGAAGAACTAGTTATTCAAGCCGACGATTTGAGCAGGACATTTCTCAGTGATGCGCTACTCATTTTGAGCACATCATGAGATGTTGCAGCTAATTCCTCACCATCAGCATTAACAAGAGTATGTCCATCAACAAACCTTTGTGTATATTTCTAATTTATTGTGGTGCACATGCGGGAACTGTATCGTTAGCCGAGCACTAACACGAAAGGCTGATGTAACATACATTTGTAAAACAAATCTTGCTCCATCCTTTATCTTTACTCAAATATACCAGTATTGGCGATAACCACAATATTTAAAATTAATAGGACTCTTATGATAACATGACACATAAATAGTGTCCCGAGTCCGGCTGGTCCCTGTGTTTTTTTTTCTTTTTCTCCCTCGCTATTACACACTGTTGCAGCCATAAAAATAGTTCAGCTTTGTTTTTAATGTCAAAGTAGTTATATTTCGTTTTGTTTCTTTATTAAGTTTTAGTTTTTTAAAGTAGGCCTAATGACCAAGCGGCCAGCGGCCGACAGTGAGTTAACCCATCGCTTTAGCCTCTCAAATCAACACTTGTCTTGCACACGCTTTCACACGTTTATTTTTAACAATTTGCCAGGAGAAAAATATATATATATGTGGTTTAAACAATGCATTCACACTTGTCCAGTTTTGCCTGAAATGCGTCCCAGACTACCTTCTGAATTGATTTGTTTGAGTGATTGAATTTAAATCCGCCTCGAAAGAATTTTGGAAGACATTTACTCCTGATCTTTTCACAATATGATAGACGTCTCACAGTCTCATAGAAAACTAATGAAGTGATCAGGTGTAAAAAGGCAGCTGAAGGAACGCGCGCTGCTGCTGGCGGGGGCGGTCTTGACGGTCGTGGTATCATGATCTCGTGTTGTTTCCACCAGTGCAGCACAACTCATAGTTTCTTTTAATTAATCAACGTCTGTTTACATAATGTATATTTTTGTACTTGCAATCTAGTCGTGGCCAATACAGCCTGTTCGTAGCACTTGGGTTTTTTTTTTTTTTTTTTTTTTTCCAGATCTATTACATGATTAAAACTGATCTAGAAAAACTGTGAGACCACATTGCTACATTAAACTCTGTAAAATGTTACGTTGGTCGCAGTGCCATGCACTTAATGTCTCATCTGTGGCCGTTCTAGGTGCACATTACTGTATGACTTCATTGACACAAGTTAATAGGTTAAAGTATCAGTTTTGATGTTGTATTTATTCATCACACTGTTGAACTTGACAGTATTTTCTCTCTTATTTCATTGGGAGCTTCAAAGAAGATGCATGTGCCCTGTGTTTATCAGTATCCAATTATGTTTGTTGGGTAAAAAGAAAAATTAAATAAAGTAAAAATTTATTTGTTAACTTTTCCCCCCAAGGTTTCTATAAATATCGCAATATATCAATATCATGAATTCTTTTGGGCGGAATAACCATGGTGTGAAAAATCTAATATCGTGACAGCCCTAATGGGGGCACATTAATAATTGATCAAAAGCATTGTTACAATGTTGATTTTTCGCTGATCTCTTTCAGTTCTGCTTATGAAGAAGGTTATCAGAACCAGGATCCCTTCGGCACTCAAGGTCCTAAGAAGGACTTCTGGGAAACCTTTGGCAGTACCTTGTCTCCCAGCGGCGATTCTGTAGAGAAGAGCTGGAGCTCAGAGGCTCAAGCCGACAATAAGAACGGTGCTGGAGACAGCTGGGAGACCTGGGACAACGACTGGGAGAAAGCTGGAGACACCAAGAACAAGAAGAGCCCGTCGAAACCGGCCGAGGACTCCTGGGACAACAGCGGCTGGTAGACCGGCAGAAACCGGCTCAACCTGCAGAGGGTTTGTGTGTTTGCTTTCATCGGTCCTTCCTGAAACCCACTGTACAACACGTGTCACAAACACCTCTGACTGGATGTCGTTGTTTGTTTCTGTTGAGAATGAGTTTATAAAAGTCTTTCTGACATCTCTGTCCATGATGGAGATGTTTGATATTACAGTATAATGTTTCATGTTTTAGTGGATTTGACACCAGCAGAGATCTGCATGTCATCTGCTGTTTGTGGTCCGTGGATCATAAACTCTGATAACGTGATCGAATCGCAGTGGCTTTCCTGTGTCATGACCGACACCAGAGAGGTTTTGCTGTCTGTCTGTTCATGAATTTTTTTGTTTTATACGTATATGACAGATTCCTTTTCAAAAAAAGTGCATTTTTATAAGCAGAATCATTCAGTCATCATTCAGTCATCATACAGACATCCTGTTTATTATGTAATCATAACAATAACCAAACGTTTGTCTGTAGAAGCATGACACATTTTAGTTCATATCCTTCAGTTCAAAATCCATCACCTCATGGCCTTTTGTGGATATCTCTGAGATAAAAAAAAAAAAAAAGAATAATATTTTGGGCGTTTATAATCATGCTGTATATTTTGTTTGTTTGTTTCCCTCTTCTGTAATGGCTGCTGCGTGTGGTTCATATTGTCATTCCGGATGTGAAACGTGCCGTTCATGAGCTCTTGAATTACATGCAAGAACAAATTATCTCAAGGTTTCATGTAAAACTCAAGGCTTGGACATCATTATTTATTTCTCTTTAATTCGGCTGAACGGGATGTTTCTCTTTACCTCAGTAATAAGGTGGTTGTTTGCTGTATTATTGTCAAGTTCACCCTCAATCTCTCTATGATATTGAACATTGCTATTATCCAAACATCATGTGTTCAATCATCCATTGATTTGATATCTTCTTCTGCATGGATGTACCTGACTAACACGTCTGTGGTACGTCTGTGCAACATGCCATATGTTTGAACTGTAACAACACCTGCTGTGTCTGGGGAACATGGGTGAGATACACTATATTCTGCTAGTTAAATGGTATAGTTAATAAAGCGTTAAACACCACCTGACTTCTGAACTTGGTCTCATTTGAACCTGATTTTACTGAAACCGATGAAACTCAAGTCAATGAGACTAATGAAGGTCATGATTTTTTCATGATTTTTGAACATAGTGGTGCTCAAAAGTTTAAATACACAGTAGTCCAGTCTTGAAATGACAAGAGCTTGGATGAGGAGCTGCACATGTATATACGGAGAACAGGAGAGGACCCAAAACTGAGCCTTGAGGCACACCCCAGATCTGCTTGTAAACGGACATCATGTAAGTAAAAGTAGTAATGCCTTTATTTTCCATTTAAAAGCGTTTTCATGAAGAAACTCCTGATTCCACTTTCTTCAAACCTTAAGTCGACGCACAGAACCAAACATTACTTCCCATTATATGTGTAACCATGTCTTGAACATTGGGGGGACCAAAGTTGTCTTCTTTTTTTAATTTTTTTATTTAAAGAAATTACATATTTAAAGGGGTGGTTGATTTATGATTTCACTTTAGTTAAACTTTAGTTAGTGTGTAATGTTGCTGTTTGAGAATAAACAACATTGCAAAGTTCCTCCTGGGTTAGTGACTAACCCTGACATTTACATAAACCCTGTCCCCGGGAACACACAAAAAAAGGGGGTGAGATTATCATGACAGAATATGCTAATCAATGACTTAAAGAGTTAACGCCACATTAGCTACATAAATTCATCAACTGACCATTCAGGAACATCTTATTGCATTCTACGTTGTCACTTCTTGAGTCTCTCCATCATTGTCCGACTCCGGTTTGAACATAAAAGGCTGAACAGTTTCATTGCCTGTCTGCATGAGGGTATCAGAGCTGCTAACTGGAGTTCTTGAAGCTCCGCCCCGGTAGCAGCAGCTCATTTGCATTTAAAGGGACACACTTCTCAGTGACAATTTTAACATGCTATAAAAAATTATCTATGGGGTATTTTGAGCTAAAACTTAACATACACACTGTGGGGACATCAGAGACTTATTTTACATCTTGTAAAAGGGGGCAATCAACCACCCCTTTAAAGGATTAAAAGGAATTTAAGAGAATAACAAAGAAATAGGAATGTATAGTTATAGTTGTGAAGTAATCCATGTAAACTCTTTGCAAATAATATTTTATTTAAAAATATGCACACATTCACTTTTGCTAGAATGTCTATTTATGTCTAATATGTCAAATGTAAAAAAAAAAAAAAAAAAAAAAAAAAGTTTCTTGTCTCGTCATTCGATTGACATAATTTAAGTAATTGCATATTTTCAATTCCAAATAGCGTAATTACATTATAAAAGTTGTGTAGTTCGCATCACTGTATGTTACTGTAAGTCATTAAACATATCCATCATAAAACAGTTAAATATTAATGTTAAATATTAAATGTTTAGCTACTTAAATCTTACCACGCATGCACCCTTGCACAGTAAAAACTAGAAGTGCCATGTTGAAATTCACACTCATCTTCAGTGAATATTAAGCCCTGCCTTCTTTGATCTTATTGGCCATCATTTTGACATTGATGAGTGCTATTAGACCGCTGAGGCTGGCCAGCCTAAAAATGTAATTTTTTTTAACTGTCATCTTAACAACAAACAGAGAAATATCAAATATTGGGGGGCACAATTTGGCCATTTCCAATTATTTGTGGGGTAATGTTCCCCCTCAATGTCTATGGTGGTTACGGCCCTGGATCATACATCATGCATGTTATTTTTTTATTAAGTACTGTCCAGAATAAGATATTTTACATTAAATATGTTTACAGTCCACAAGACAAAAAATCTTATTCAGGACAGTACTAAATAAAAAAAAAAGTATGATGCCTCTTATTTTGTTAAAATTATTCACATTTTGCAGATTCTGAAAGGGGTGTGTAAACTATTGAACACGACTGTAAAGCATATCTCAGATGGTGTGGATGATGCATATGATGGGAAGTAATGTTTGGTTGTGAGCGTAGACGGTTTGAGGAAGTTTTGAGGAAAGTGGAAGTTTCTTCATGAAAGCACTTTATAGGCAGATCTGGGGTGTGCCCCAAGTCTCAGGGGCCTCTCCTGTTCTCCGTATATACATGGTTTTCCTATCAGTGTTTGCTCTGCCGTTCCTCATCCAAGCTCTTGTCATTTCAAGACTGGACTACTGCAATTCTGTACTGGCATTGCATCTTCCTGTTCCTTCGCAACGAGGTACAAAGTCACTTTCCAAACCCTGATCTGCCGACCTCCACCCACACTGCTGAGAGAGACCATCACATCTGAAGCTGAAGACACCCAACCACAAGCACTGATCCACTCAAAGCCTTAAATGATGCATTGATAATTATGGAAATACATCTTTATGGCTTTAGAGCGACACGAGGCTGAATGTTGTAACAGTTAAAATTTCTGGTGTTGGATGACTTGAGAGAATGCTTAAACCGTAGCGTGTGGTGCTTGCAGTGACAATGTCATGGGTTCAATATTCCTAGGGAACGAGCCAGCCCATCACAGTACTCATATGTCCAAATTCATTTGTTTCCATGACGACAGAGTAACTGAAGCTGTATCCATAGCACCCACTTGCGGCTACAAAAAATGAAATTCTAGAGGTGACATAAGAGCATTAAACATGGTCACACTTTGTAAACTGCTAAACATGTGCGTCACGTTTCATTTAGCCTACTTCCTACAGGAAGGCTGCTCTATGCCATTGATGTCACATGATGGAGCCTCCTGTCGTGATGTCAGCCTACAAAGCCATGAGAGGAGCCTGACGAATCAAACTTCACTGACACGCGCGTGCATGTAGTGGTGTGCAAGATTTAATTCAAGTTAACCTCTTAAGACCCAGGAAAGAAAGTGTTTTGAATTTAGTATTTTTTCATGTCAGTACATTGTGTAGAGCATAAGAAACAAAAGGGGAAAAGTTTTGAAAAATTATATTTTTTTCATCTGTTATGCTATGTCCTTGTAAGTGGATACCAGGACTCAGTTGTGCAAAAAATAAAATGACATGAAATTACATGATATGCATAGGCAAAAACAATGGGATTTTCTTTCTCATTCACCAGTACATTTTTAGGGTTCAAGATTTTTTTAACCAAACTTTGGTTAAAGATGATTCTCAGCTATGTTATGAAAGATAATGGAATGAATTGATATACCATTTTACTTTATGCATTATGTGTGTAAAATGGCCATACATGGGTTTTCCCATTCAATGTAATGAATCTATACACTGTCTCTAATTTGCATATTAATGTGTTCTCGGAGCAATGAAAAAAGTAGTGCAATAATAATAGTTGGCAACATTTTCATAATAATATCTAATATTCTATAGGAATATTGATATGTAATTTCTTTCCCTATTCACTTGTTGTCTCTCCCAGAATGCCTGACAAACATGATTTAAGTCCCGGTGTCCTCTATTGAGGTCATGCATGTAACAAAGTCATATTTTGATTATAAACCCCATAACATTTTCCTGAGATGTTGATTTATAACAAACAATTTGAAAATCAGTCAGATTTAAATGATAATTACAAAATAATATTTCCTTAAGAGTGCTAAATTTGATCGTTCAGTCATTTTTAAAGACCAAGGAGAAGTTGTCCTGGTGAAACCTCAAAACGAATGGTGTCTCTGAAAAGCCCTGAATGTGCTCTTTACAGGACATCCGGACTTAAAACTGTGAAATTCACTAAAACAATGTTTGATGGAAACGTGACACACACACACACACACACACACACACACACACACACACACACACACACACACACACACACACACACACACACACACACACACACACACACACACACTTAAGAGAGATCTGATGTGTTGATGTGCATCTTTTATCTGCTGTGGTTTATAACTGTTTCTGCAATTTTGCATTGTTCTACTTAAGATGTAGGCCTACTGTAGAGCAGGTCATGATTGAGATGTGCTCAATAAATCATCCACTTTATGTTTTTTGCATGTCATCAGTTGGAATTAGTGCCTTTATTTCCAGTACTTTTACAGCTCTTCCCATCTGTCTCGAGTCAACCAGTCATGAAGTCGTTAACCAGATCTAGTCATGGGCTGATGATGTCTGCTGCAGTGAATCATAGGGCGGGGCTTGGGCACATCAATCACTGCAGCTTGTGTGCAGATTGGCTGGTGCGAGCTGTGGGCGGGATGAGATGGAGGGCTGAATCATTCATGTACAACACACCGATTAAAGCGCGCTCTGTTCTGTACTGGAACTGGATTATACAGAGGTATATATCAGATTAATGTGACGATCAGAATGAAGAAGAGTGCGGTGATGAAGATGTAACGGCGTAAACTCCGCCCACCAGCCTCCATCTGAACAGCAGCTCACACAACATCGCTGTTTTATCGCTCGTTCTGGGGTAAGAACATCACATGCACATGAAAAACACGCTATGACAGCGGTGTCCGAATGATATTTGCGCTGTTTGCATGCCTCCAGATGGCGATTCCGCGCAGATTCTTCTCCATTTGACATTTTATGACCGATGCGTCTGCGATGATTGCGGAGTTAAACGCGTAACGTGTGTGAACGCTGCCGAAAGCGACGCGATTTTAATTCACATTACATCGACGCATATTCAACAACGTTCGCGTTTAATAGTGTCATTAAGTGTCATTGTGTTTATGCTCATTCTTTCATGTGTCGAAGTATTCCATTTATAGAACTGTCACTATCACACACTGACGCGCGTCAGATACAGTTCATTTCGACGTAAGAATAATCTATAAGAATAAATTCAAAGATCGCTGTAGTCGGTTGTGACGTCATCTCGATTATGTCATAGAGAGGTCGTTTGTGTAGCAGAAACGTTCTAATTTAGAATTCTGTCTGTTTAGTAACCATGGTGATTCATTTCACTTGGGAAAATAGAACTTTTTCAAATCGTGGTCAGCTTGTTACAGTGTAATTAGGCTACACAAATAAGTACTGACTCTGAGTGATATTAATTAATTACATGCACTTTATTTTACAGTACCTGTACCTACAGTGTACTTACCTAAGAAAGTACTGGTTAATATAAGGTTAAGGTTAACTACAAGGTTAAGGTTAGGTTCAGGGTTACTACCTGGTTATTACCCAGTTATTGCAATTACATTGTATGTACATGGAGAACAGGACTGTGAGGTTTAGGCTTGTAATTATGCATCATTTACTGTAGTACGTACGGTAAGATGTGTAACATCTGTAAAATAAAGTTTTACGAGTCAAGAATTAAGGTTGGGAAGATAAAATTGAGGAGAGGAAAGATGGAATTCACGGTGCAAAACTTTATAGCTTTAAAGGATTAGTTCACTTCAAAATGAAAATTTCCTGATAATTTCCTCACCCCCATCTCATCCAAGATGTTCATGTCTTTCTCTCTTCAGTCGAAAATAAAGTTTTTTTTGAAGAAAACATTCCAGGATTTTTCTCCATATAATGTATTTCAGTGGCAACCAACGGTTGAAGGTCCAAATCAATGCAGCTTCAAAGGGCTTTAAAGGGCTTCAGAGGCACTGCACGATCCCAGAAGAGGAATAGGGTCTTATCAAGCCAAATGGTCGGTCATTTTCTAAAAAATAAATAAACGTGTATACTTTTTAACCTCAAATGCGCGACTTCTGTGTTCTTCTTCACTACATATGACGTCAACATGTCGGAAAGGTCACACACGTGACTTTCGTGGAAGTACCGACCCAGTGTTAAAATGAACGTGCAAAGATTAAATCAAACGCCCTTTACAAACATAAAGGTAAAACAATGATGTCAGACAATTTTAAAGTTGGAGGAGAACATGAGTTTTTCGGCACTGGGTCGGTACTTCCACCTACATCACACGTGACCTTTCTGGCGTGATGACATCATACACTGTAAAGAAGAACAACACAAAAGTCGCACAGTTGTAGCTAAAAAGTATATAAATGTTTTGAGGGTTTTTTTTGTGTTTTTTTTAGAAAATGACCGATGGTTTTGCTAGATAAGACCCTATTCCTCGTCTGGGATCGTGCACAGCCTCTGAAGCCCTTCGAAGCGCTTTGAAACTGCATTGATTTGGACCTTCAACCATTGGTTGCAATTGAAAAAAAGGTGGAGGCCACACCTTTTTTAACCTTCCTGTAGCTCAAACAATAAGAGCGCTAGCAACGCCAAGGTCATGGGTTCGATTCCCAGGGAAAGCAAGAACTGACTAAATGTAAAAATGTGTACCTTAAATGCAGTGTAAGTCGCTTTGGATAAAAGCGTCTGCCAAATGCATACATGTTAATATAATTGAAAACCATTATGTGGAGAAAAATCCTGGAATGTTTTCCTCAAAAAAACTCTCTGAAGAAAGAAAGACACAAATACCTTGGATGAGATGGGGGGATGGGAGTAAATTATCAGGAAATTTTCATTTTGAAGTGAACTAATCCTTTAAACCTGATCCAGCTAAGTCCTTCAGGTTTATTTGAAAACTACAGGTATGGTGTGTTTAATTAAGGTTGTAACTAGACTCAGACAGTAAAATCAGAGTTTGCTCTTTCCCACGAGTCTTTATGGAGATCTCTGTTGTGTCACACATCGATATTGTCACAGATGTTGCTACTAAAATTACATTAGAGAAAGAAAAATATAGACTCATGAGTGAGCAGTCATTGCAAATGTTACTGCCATTTAATATTTTATTCGATCGCATCGCTTAGTTTGAGTCATTTGGGACAGTTTGCTGCTGCTGTCTTAATTTCTGCTTGAGAGATATGCATTTTCTTCTATGTTTCAAGGGAGTTTAAAGCAATATTATTCTGCTTCTCACCAGTATCTTTCATAGAAACACGAATGTAAAATGTTGAAAAATATACTCTTTTGTCAGTCTTTTTCAATTAAAACAAGGATTTGAAACATAACGTGAGTGTTTGAAAGATTCATCAGCTTTACTTGAACTCAGCTCACATTTCTATAAGAAAACATGTCGGAGTTTCTCGATGTGATCGTGTGTGGCATACTGATATGCGTTAAGCGATTCACAGCCAGCACACGTCATTGAGTTTCTATGAGAGTTGCCGACCACTGGCGAAGCGACAGATATGCAAATGAGCAAGTGATGCGGAGACTACCAATGGGACAGCAGGAACTGATATACTCTGCTGTGTAAATATGTTGTAAATGTGCCATTGCTGATTTGATATCTTTCTTTTTGAGACAAGCGTGTCATTGATATGTGTGTGATCTGATGCCATGTGTTTCAGTCATGCCGCCTCCGTCGGACATCGTGAAGGTGGCCATTGAGTGGCCTGGTGCAAATGCTCAACTCATCGAAATTGACCAGGTATTGTTTATTACTCATATACTAGCAGATTGTTTTGTGCTAGTGCTTTTGTTTGACCTACTGACATTGTTGACCAATGCACTGTCCTCTTAAAGCACATAAAGATTTTTTCTTTTCTTACAAAAAAGGAACCATGGTGATATTTTCAGTCATACTATGTAATACAGTTATCAGCCACTACTGACATATAAGGAAGAAGAAAATGACTGAAAGAGAGTGAAACCTCTTACACATCACCACGTTCATCTTGAGAGAATTTAATAGTGAAAACAATGTTTATCATTTTAGTGGTCGACCGATATTGATTTTTGATGGCCAATACTGATATCTTAGAGAGCAGATGTAACACTGATATATATGATATCACACTAATTCAAAGATAGTAAAAACGCATTCATAAGAGTTGCTGAAATGAAATGTATAATTATTTTACTCAATTAGAAATAAATAATTTGAAAATAAATATGGAAAATGTGACTATGGATTGCAACTTCTTGTGTTGAAACTTAAGTATTTTATTTTCATTGTGTTTTAGTTTTAGTTTTGTTCTGTTCCTGTTTGCCTGAGTTCCCATTCATTGGCTGTGTCCGGAAGCGCCCCCCATACCCCTAAGTAGGGCGCTATTTGAGGGGACAGCCATTTGTGTGCACTCATTTAAATGAAATTTCCTCACTACTAAATATTCCACGGTCAACTGTTAGTGGTATTATAACAAAGTGGAAGCAATTGGGAACAACAGCAACTCAGCCATGAAGTGTTAGACCACGTAAAATCACAGAGCGGGGTCAGCGTATGCTGAGGGTCACAGAGTGCAGAAGTCTCCAACTTTCTGCAGAGTCAATAGCTACAGACCTCCAAACTTCATGTGGCCTTCAGATTAGCTCAAGAACAGTGCGTAGAGAGCTTCATGGAATGGGTTTCCATGGCTGAGCAGCTCATCCAAGCCTTACATCACCAAGTGCTATTCAAAGCGTGGGATGCAGTGGTGTAAAGCACGCCATCACTGGACTCTAGAGCAGTGGAGACGTGTTCTCTGGAGTGACCAATCACGCTTCTCTGTTTGGCAATCCGATGGACGAGTCTGGGTTTGGCAGTTGCCAGGAGAACGGTACTTGCCTGACTGCATTGTGCAAGTCAGGCAAGTACCAGATCCACTGACATATGGATTCACACGTACCACATGTGGGCCGGATCTGGGCCGACACTATTTTGCTGTCTGGGCAACAGTGCACTGAGTAATCTGGTAGGTCTGTAAGTATGGCAATTTATTTATTTTTTTTTCAGGTAGAGTTCATTTCACATACAGCACAGAATGAATATAAAATGAACACGGCATAGCGGCAAACTGGATAAAGCACAGCATAGTTTGAAAATCAATGAAATTAAGGAATTAATGTGTGTAGATTGTGTCCAGTGACACCCGAACTCTCCTGTCCACAATAATAATGATGTATTAGACGGATTTGGTAACTCTTTTCCTGCCAGCATTTTATGATTATTTTTGATCATATTCACAAAACTTTCATGGCCCCCAGAATATTTTGTTGCATAAATATGTAAACAGTCAATATATCAAAAGAAAGAACAGTGTGTCTGCTTTATTCTTTTTTTTTTTTTTTTTTATCAATACTTGAATTGGGTAAGTTTCATCACTAAAAAAAAAAAAAAAAACATTTTGAAAACCGACAAAGACTTCTTTACAGTCATTTCCTCATCATGGGTCAACATTTCATTCTGTAACATTAGGCGGCCTATATGTGGTTGAATATTTGATGATTGCGTGAGCAACTTGTATACATTCCTTCTGGTTTACACAGATCTTCTTTTTTGCTTGTTTTTGGATCCGGAGATGCTGCACTATTTCAGTAGATACTATTATATGTACTATTTCGCCCCCTACTGTATAACAGTAAAAACACGGATTGTCGGAAAATCTAATCAATGGCAGGGAAAGAGTTAAGCAGTGACCATAAACCAATGAAGATGAAGAATGTGCTGCTTTCACACCACATTGTAATTACGAGATGACAACCCGTGACGCAGGATTTTCTATAGCAAAATGAATCTGCAGCAGTCACGTGGTACAATTTAGAGCTCTCAGATAATTTACAAGTAGTAATTGTATAGTAACAAGTTGTATGAGGATGTAAACGCTTTTTACAAGTCTTGTAATTATGGTAATTCCAATGTGGAGTGAGCCTTTAGACACTAAAGCTGCATCCAAAATCACATACTTCCCTACTATATACTATAAAACAGTATGTGACAAGAGGAATGTCTGAATTCACAGCACTCATAAAAAAAGTAGGCAAAAAGTCTTCAGGTGACCTATGAGACTCTGAAGTGTGCATATGATGGACACTTTACTATCCCATGAGGCCACGGGCGAGGATTTGCGAATGGCAGTGAAGCAACACTGGTAGGTCACATGATGATGACAACATGGTGAATGTAGTATGTCCAGATTACATTCATACTATACAGAGCATACTTTTTTGGCAGTCGTAAAGTAATTACTTATTCAAAATAAGTACCTACTCAAGAGAGCATGTGATTTCTGACACAGTCTAAGGTGCTGGTGGTCTCATCGCTTTCAAAATAAAAGTCCTGCTTCCGACACGTGAGCAAAACAGAAAAATCTATCAGCCGATGGTGATAATTAAAAAATGCCAAATAATATCGACTGATATAGGCCATGGTGATATATCGGTTGACCACTGGTAATTACTGTAGTATTTGTGCAGAAGCTACATGTGCTGTGTCTGTAATGTGTGTGTGTGTGTGTGTGTGTTGCAGAAGAAGCCGCTGGCGTCCATCATTAGAGAAGTGTGTGATGGGTAAGTCAATGTGCACTGACAGTGTGCTAAGTCGCATCTCTGAACAACCTGAACCAAACCTGACCTCAACTCAAATCCTACCGTAGAGTTTTATTCCACTCATTACTAACTAAACTCGCAGAGAAGTGCATGAATCTAGTGTGAAATTTAAAAAAATAAAAAATGATATATATATATATATATATATATATATATATATATATATATATATATATATATATATATATAGTAATATATATATAGTAATTCATTGGGTTGAGGTCAGAGACAGATCTGTTAGATCATGTAATGACTTGCTTATTTTACATCCCACTAATGGTTTATATCACAATGTAGTTGTTTGGTGAAAAATGTCTAATTTCAGTTTATATTGCAAACTTTTTTTTTACGTTTTCTAGAATTGTATGTTTAAACAAACAAGTTATTGTCTAATTAAAAGTGCATTTATTTGCATACATTTGCAGGTTCAAAATTCTTTACAGAGTTCTCATTTTATCACTCCATCAACAGACAGAACAACATACATTTTCACCAAATTTTAAGGAATAACATGTTGTATAAACCAGGCGAATGATATATGATCAAACCTTTGGAATATAGACATGAATAAATCTGTAAAGTTTGCTATGAGTAAAGCTGCTGAAGTGAAGATTTCTGACCCACAGCCTTCAAAGATATGGATCGGAATTGAAATCTACGGGCGCAAATAAATAAAATAAACACTTAAATGTGTATTTTGGATGTTTTCTTTCTACTAGTCTGAAAGAAGACATGCTATGGAAGCAAAAATGACCAGTGCATGAAAAAACTGTGATTGTTCACATCTTTCTCTCTTGGGTTTAAGCCGATGTTTAGGTGATTATATCTCAGTAGAAACATAATTAATTATTAGAAAGCTTGGATTCTTTGGTGCATGAAGTGTTTCTGGGTCACAGTGACTGAAATGCTGGATCAGGTGACATGAATGCATGTTGTGTTTGTTGTAGATGGTCTCTGTCGGGATCAGAGCAGTTTGCCCTGCGTTACGCTGACGGGCCGCAGCTCTACATCACTGAACAGGTGAAGAGCGACTGGAACTGGAGATCCAGAGATAGTCATAGTTTTCACGTAACCTGGAGGACGAAACAAGACTTTGACAACTCCATTGTCCTCCAGTCATTTTTACCAGTTTTGTACTAAGTACTAATGCAGTAAGAGTGATATTAAAGACCAAATTCAACATACACTATATTGCCAAAAGTACTGGGACACCCTTTCCAATCACTTCCATGGCCACAAGCATAGAGACTGCTTCTACAAACAATTGTGAAAGAATGGGTCGCTCTCAGGAGCTCAGTGAATTCAAGCGTGGTACTGTGATAGGTTGCCACCTGTGCAATAAGTGCATTTGTGAAATTTCCTCACTGCTAAATATTCCATTGTCAACTGTTAGTGGTATTATAACAAAGTGGAAGCAATTGGGAACAACAGCAACTCAGTCATAAAGTGGTAGGCTATGTAAAAATCACAGAGCGGGGTCTGCGCATACTGAGGTGCACAGTGCGCAGAAGTGTCCAACTTTCTGCAGTCAATAGCTACAGACCTCCAAACTTCATATGGCCTTCAGATCAGCTCAAGAACAGTGCGTAGAGAGCTTCATGGAATGGGTTTCCATGGCTGAGCAAATGCTGGGTTTGGCGGTTGCCAGGAGAACGGTACTTGCCTGACTGCATTGTGCCAAGTGTAAAGTTTGGTGGAGGGGTATTATGGTTTCGGGTTGTTTTTCAGGGGTTGGGCTTGGCCCCTTAGTTCCAGTGAAAGGAACTCTTAATGCTTCAGCATACCAAGGCATTTTGGACAATTTCATGCTCCCAACTTTGTGGGAACAGTTTGGGGTTGGCCAACATGACTGCGCACCAGTGCACAAAGCAAGGTCCATAAAGACATGGATGAGCGAGTTTGGTGTGGAGGAACTTGACTGGTCTGCACAGAGTCCTGACCTCAACCCGATAGAACACCTTTGGGATGAATTAGAGCGGAGACTGCGAGCCAGGCCTTCTCGTCCAACATCAGTGCCTGACCTCACAAATGCGCTTCTAGAAGAATGGTCAAAAATTCCCACTCCTTGTGGAAAGCCTTCCCAGAAGAGTTGAAGCTGTTATAGCTGCAAAGGGTGGGCTAACTCCATATTAAACCCTACGGATTAAGAATGGGATGTCATTAAAGTTCATGTGCATGCAAAGGCAGGTGTCCCAAAACTTTTGGCAATATAGTGTATATCTAATTAATGATGCATACTATATACAGGCGAGCAGATGAACCCAGATTATAAACGCAATAGAAAACTATTTTTAAAGAAAACCTTAACCCTTCAGTGCATTGTGTTCATATCCTGGGTTCATCTGCTCGTCTGTGTAGAGTATGCATCATCAACTTCTTGCTGTTTTAGTGCATGCAAGGATCTTAGTGTTTTTCCTAGTGTTTTTCATGTTAATGTCCTGTTTTTAATGATGAAATCCTGCAGAAGGTGCCATATATGGATCAAAATTGCCCAAAACATTTTTTTCTTTTGAAATGGAAAATTGTCACGTGACTGAGAACTATGAGTTGAGCCTCTGGGCCTCTTCGGTCAGAAATTATTACATTTTTTATTTGTTTTTGCTTCATTGGAATGGGGTGACATTTGGCGCATTAGCTATGTGAACACACAATAAAA
Source organism: Paracanthobrama guichenoti (assembly GCA_018749465.1). Classification (NCBI taxonomy): domain Eukaryota; kingdom Metazoa; phylum Chordata; class Actinopteri; order Cypriniformes; family Gobionidae; genus Paracanthobrama; species Paracanthobrama guichenoti. The sequence continues at coordinate 209,649 of JAGHMJ010000036.1, read as the reverse complement.
TCACGGACATGATTAGAATGTGTTAAAGGGTCAAAAAAAAGTAACACTTGGCTGCTTCACCGTCAAAAATGGCCGACATAGGAAATTAATGGAAAATATGAAAAACTATAAAACCACTCTGCAGAAACAAAGTGCACAGCAATGAAGAGTTATCACTATCCATTCTTTATTTATTTTTTTCATTTTTTTTCTCATTTTCCTTAAATAATGAAAAATACAAATATATACTATATTAATTCTAATGGAGAAAAAAATGCTCATAAATGTTTTTATAAATATTGCATAGATTGCATCAGAAAATATTCTTAAAATTCTAAATAATGATAAAAAAAAATATTATTGAACAAAAATATATTATATTGATTTTCCTGGGAAAAAGAGTTATTTCATGGTTTTGGTCACTTTTGTCCGAGAAGGAGCAAAGTGTGACCCCTAAATGAAGAGGTCCAGATGGATGCGATAACTGATATTAGATCAGTGTTTAGTTATGCTTTTTGCACATTGGTAACTAAATAATTAGTACAAAAACATAATATTCTTTAACAATATTTAATCATCATAACATACATTATATATATTATTCTAACCTGAGAAGGCCCTTTTCTGTCTGTGGCACAGGAGTTTAATGGATATCCATCTGTCTTGTCTTTCAGAGCCGTGGTGAAATGAAAAACGGAACCATCCTCCGACTGGCCATCTCTCCTGTGAGTCTGACAGCAATGGCAACACGTTCTGCTGGATTTAAATGAATTCTGATTCCCCAAGATCAGCACAGAAAACAGTGTGAAGACTTGATGTTCACTGTCTTGATGGGGTTGTTTTGTGTGTTAGATGCGAGCTGCTCGACAGCTTCTGGAGCGGATCCAGTCTCATGGGATCGACGCCCGTCTGGAGGCGTTGAAAGAGCTCGCTAAACTCTCCGCTGACCCCACATTCGCCACAGAGTTCATCAACATGGAAGGCCTGGCGACGCTGGCACGGCTGGTAGAGAGCGGCACGCAGTATGTGTCAGACATACAGAGCTTGAGCTTGATGGAAGGGCAGCACATACACAGTAGTGGCCAAAAGTGATGTTTGTTTTTGTTTTTAGCAAATATGAGGAAAATATTTTATATTTTTAAATATTTTAAATATGTGGGAAGAACAAAGCACTAAACTTGGTTATGGTATTTATCTGACAAAAATTGTTTGGCAAAAAAAGGCACACTACAACTACAGGTTTTATTTTACTGTGCACAAAAAAATTCATAGAAAGCAAAACGCTGACCGGAAAAACTACTCATCAGACTACAACATAATCAGTTATCAATATTTGACTGGTTCTGTCTTGTCTGTTGTGTTCATAATTTCTTTGTATCACAAATTAAACAATCGACTCCTATTACGCAATATGACTACAAAATCTTTAACACATTGTTAATAATATTTAAATAAAGAGTGAAGATGTCAATTTTCATCACTTTTGGGCACTACTGTAAAATCTTGAATCATGCAAAGGGATTTAAATGGCCATTCGCAAAAATATGACAGCATTTTACCTCTTGATCATATATATATATATACCGTATATACACTACCATTTAAAAGGTCTCTTCTGCTCACCAAGGCAATTTATCTGATCAAATATACAGTAAAAACACGAATATTGTGAAACATTACCATTTAAAATAATTGTTTATATGAAGTATAATTTATTCCTGTGATCAAAGCTGAATTTTCAGCATCATTACGGTCACATTATCCTTCAGAAATCATTCTAATATGCCGATTTGCTGCTCAAGAAACATTTCTGATTATTATCAGTGTTGAAAACAGATTTTTGTGTCTATACTGTCATACATTTTATTTTTCAGGATTTTTGATCAATAGAAAGTTCCAAAGAACAGCATGTATTAAAATTTGAATCTTTTGTAATTCTTTACTGCCTCACTTTATGTATTGGTTTCTTTCAGAAAAAACGTATTGACCCTAAACTTTTGAGTGGTAGTACATATAATATATTTAAACCGTCATTATTGTTTAAAATTGTGCTTGTAATTGTTATCTTAAATAGGAGATTCAAGATTTCTGTGCCTCTGTTCAGAGACGTGTGTGTGTTTCAGTGCTTTCACGCGTCTGTTTTACGTGTGTAGTTTTGGGGAGATGTTGGCCTTCACTCTCACGGCGTTTCTGGAGCTCATGGATCACGGCATCGTGTCCTGGGATCTGATATCTGTGTCCTTCATCAAACAGGCAAGTAAAACATGCACAACAGAAGGCTTTCTCAGCCTCTTTGAGCTATTTCACTTTTACTCTCTGAAAGGTGTCCATCTGAAAATGGGAAACGTGTGTTTCCTCAGAACATGCATTATTTCAGGATTTAATTGAATGTATTTAGCATCCCACAAATCAACCGTCTGGTTTATAGGTCTTTTGCATTGGACAAAGTATTTTCTAGAGATGAACGGCTGTCTAATATATGATGTGGATTCAGAGATCAGTGCTGCTGCTGCTGCAGGTAAAGAGTGTACTGGACCAGTTGCAACTACTAATTTGTAACTAGTTAATAGCTCATTTCAATTAATAATCTGTATATACACTACTGCTAAAACTACTGACTTAACTAATATAAATTTAATAGCCTACATTTTTAAAGACAAGTAAACAGTCAGTAATAAAATAAGAACCAACTATAAAATTACAAGCAAAAGCACAAATAAATGCTCTTCAGGCAAGTCTAATAGTTTTCAGGTACCGAAATTTTATAAAGTAGACTAATCAAATAAATAACACGGCATAGTCTTCATATCCTTTTTAAAATTCAGGAGCAGTGAGTGATTTTTCTTTGTCCTTTGTTGTTTGATTGACATTAAAAACGCAGAGCCCTATTTTAACGATCTGAGCACATGGTCTGAAGCTCATGGCGCAGGTGCACTTAGGGCGTGTCCGAATCCACTTTTGCTAGTTTAACGACGGGAAAAACAGTCGGTGCACCAGGTGCATGGTCTAAAAGGGTTGTCCCTAGTCTCTTAATGAGTCATGGGTGTGTTTTGATCATAACGTGCAATAAACCAATCAGAGTCTCATCTCCCATTCCCTTTAAAAGACAGTTGCGTCTGCACCGTGGCAGATTCACTATTTACATGGTGGAATCTGCGAGCGGAAAGACTGAACGCTTCTCCAGAGAGGAATTATTTGTATTTTTAATATTTCTCATGTTTGTGTGCTGCTGCCCTGTGTGTGTAATAAGCAGAGTGTACGCACGTTGTGCACCGCCTATAGGAGCATATTACTGACATGCTCTTTAAATCACACAAAAAATACTGACTTTAGACCAGGTTTTTGTTGGTCAATGGCGCAGTCGTTTTCAGTTCCTCAGTTGCAGTGATGATCATTGTAGCCGATCACACATGTTGAGCGCATGAAAGCAGCGATCTCGTCATTGCAACTCAGTTTCTGTACACTAACGAATGCTTTCATCTTCGCTAACAGTGCAAACGTGATCTAGTTAAGAGATTCGTTGAATAAAACGGGAGTCACTGATAAACGCATCGCTGATAAACTCTCGCTGTTTGATTGACAGGTTCAGCGCGTGCTGCTCAAACGATTGCAAATGGAGCTTTATTTGATTGCTTTCTTTATAGAATTGAATCACTGTTAAATACGTTTAGTCACTGGTCTGATTTACTGACACACAAATAACATCTGACAATACATGAATCATCACATATCAGATCAGGCATTAGAATGAACACAGTTACTTACATGTTGCATTACTGTTGAGCCCAGGCACTGCACAATATGTTGTAATCCTCAACGGCATGTTTATTGCTTGGTAGCTCGATCTGGTTTAACACTAGGCCTATGTTACATGCGTGAATCGGTGGGTGGGGCTAAACAGGCAGTGATGAAGTAGGCATTGATCTTCTTCTGCTGAGGCGGTGCTTGCCTCCCTTTGACGTCATAGATCCCCACTTTGAAAAACCTGTCGTTTGCTGGGCCTGGTGTCTATAAAAGTTTTTCTTTGAGTAACAAGGAAGTTTTCAGCTCTGAAACTTACAGGATATTCTTATATTACCATGACCTTTTATATATCAAAAGCTCAAGGGAAAGTTGATTTCTCAATTCATGACCCCTTTAAATATGTCAAAGCTGACTGAACACTGGTGAGAATATCGCTTCAGAATAAAGAAGCGATATAAAAAAGCGAGTATTTTTTTTTACTCTGACAAGTGAATGACTGATTACGTGAACAGGCTTAATGTCGAGCCCTGACTAGGATACTCGCCGAGATGTCCATTGAAGTGCAGGCATGAAAAGAGAGCTCAACTTTGTGCGCTGTCTGAGACACGGCTTTCAGGGCACACGCTTCAGATGTTTAAACTTCCCTGTAACGAATACCCTTTTGCGTGTTTCAATGCTTGAATATTTACATTGGAAAGGCTGAAACTTTTGTGATGGTGCAGCACTGACCCATCAACTGTACAGAGCGTTGTTCACGTTTGTTCATGTTGTCACAACATTGCATTGTTAGAATTCAAAAAATTGTTACGGGTCAACTGGCGACTGACAGTTTCATATACCTGCCAATGCTGATTTTTACTTGCATTTGGCACTTGGCGAGTGTTCATTTTAAGCCCTGACAACAAATTTTCCAGTCCTCAATTCTGATTGGTCAAGTAGCGTTGCATTCGTGCTGATATACAGTTGCAAGAAAAAATATGTGAACCGCTTGCAGAATCTGTGAAAATATGAATGACTTTAAAAAAATAAGAGGGATCATACAAAATGCATGTTATTTTTTATTTAGTAGGCCTACTGCCTTCTGTCCTCTGTTACATAAAAGGTGTTTACATATAGTCCACAAGACAAATGTCCCTTGTTTGTCCTGAGCAGTTAAACTGCCCAATATTCTTCAGAAAAATCTTCCAGGGATCCATCCATCCATCCATCCATCCATCCATTATCTTCCGTTTATCCGGGGCCAGGTCTAAGCAGAGACGCCCAGACTTCCCTCTCCCTAGCCACTTCCTCCAGCTCTTCCGGGGGAACCCCGAGGCATTCCCAGGCCAGCTGGGAGACATAATCCCTCCAGCGTGTCCTAGGTCTTCCCCAGGGCCTCCTTCCAGTGGGACATGCCCAGAACACCTCCACGGAAAGGCGTCGATGAAGATGCCCGAGCCACCTCAACTGGCTCCTCTCGATGTGGAGGAGCAACAGCTCTACTCTGAGCTCCTCCCGAGTAACTGAGCTTCTCACCCTATCTCTAAGGGAGCGCCCAGCAACCCTGCGGAGAAAGCTCATTTTGGCCGCCTGTATCCGGGATCTTGTCCTTTCGGTCATGACCCACAGCTCATGACCATAGGTGAGAGTAGGAACGTAGATTGACCGGTAAATTGAGAGCTTCGCCTTACAGCTCAGCTCCTTCTACACCACGACAGACCGGTACATCGACCGCATTACTGCAGAAGCTGCACCGATCAGTCTGTCAATCTCCCGTTCCATCCTTCCCTCACTCGTGAACAAGACCCCAAGATACCTGAACTCCTCCACCTGAGGCAGAATCTGTCCACCAACCTGAAGTGGGCAAGCCACCCTTTTCCAATCTTCCAGGGATTGTTAAGTAAAAACACGAGACGTACATAATAGTATCAAGAGCTGCAACACTGATGAATGGAAAAGGCTGGATCTCAAGTCAAAGATGACCATTTAGAGCATATCTACATAGGAAAGCTATTAAAACTATTAAAAAGCTTTCTGTAGTAATCATGTCATCTCCATAAGAACTTATGATTGGCCCAAAGCAGACTTCTTACATCAGCACATTCTGACTTCATACATGAATATACCGGCAATCTTCATTCTACGTTCACACAGAGCACATTACCGCCAATTTACTGGTAATGTTACAACCTCCCTTACTGGTATTTTTGAAAAGGTCCTGTTCACACATGATCTCTTACTGATAATTTACCATTAAAGACTATGTGTGAAAGGGGCTAATGACACATTGAATGTTTCCTGTTTGAAGATGGATTTGTTCTGTGTGTGTGACAGATTGCGGGTTACGTGAACCAGCCCATGGTGGACGTGTCCATTCTGCAGCGCTCACTGGCCATCCTGGAGAGTATGGTGCTCAACAGCCACAGCCTGTACCAGCGTGTGGCGCAGGAGATCACTGTGGCGCAGCTCATCGCACACCTGCAAGTGTGAGCACATACACGCACACACACAAGCACACACTCACAGCAGCTTAGGTCACGTGCTTCTCTCATGCACGCACGCACACACACCCGCTGAACGTGCCTAGCTGTGAATGGAGACCTGTGATAAAAATCTCCAGAGTTCCAGACAGTGGCAAGTGATCTAGAGTCCAGAAGTGTTGGAATCCAAGAGCAAGATACCTCTAACTGTGTGTGTACCATCAACTCTGCAGGTCCAATCAGGAGATCCAGACGTACGCCATCGCTCTCATCAATGCCCTGTTCCTCAAAACCCCAGAGGACAGACGCCAGGTGAACACTCACACACACTAATAATTGTTAACATGTACATTCACAGTAGGAATGTCCACACACTGTCATTCATATGTTTAAAGGTAGGGACACACCAAACTGACACCAAAGAACTAGCACTGATGAAAGCCGACTGTGTTGTCGCCTGTGTTGGGGGAAAAAAACGCACCTGAACACACGAAAAGGACTACAGGCGACTGTCAACTAGCACACGTGTTCTGCACCTGTATGTGAAGGAGATAACTGTCTATTTAAGCAGATTTATTCCTCTATATTCGTCATTCAAAAAGGGAAAGCAAAAACTAAGAATGCAGGCATACAAACCATGAACAAAGCAGCGCTTGCTTACCGTTTTGAATATCAATCACGCTGATCACGTTCTTTATTCCACTCCGCTCATGTTATTATGAAAATATTTGCGCAGTTTCTCAGATGAGATGACATAAAATTATAACAGTCTTCTGTCTGTTCAGTTTTGATTGACTTGCTTGCTTTCATCACTTTTGCTCTTATTTTCGTGCACTGACTCGTTCGCTAAGCTAAACAGCCAATCAGAGTTCTCTCTCTCACGATGGCCTTGAAACATGTTGAATCGGCCAAAAAAAATTCCACCGTGGGCTTGGTGTGTCCCTGGCTTAATTCATAGTTTTCAGTCACCTGGTATAAATGACTGGCGGGCAATGGAGGAGAGCCTTGTTTTGCCCTCCAGGTGGGCATTCCTATAATGGTGTGACGTTGCGTGAAAACTATGAATAGATAACAGTAAAGTTCACACCAAAGAAGATAGCTATAACGATAAAGATATAGTTCTAAAAATCGTTCTAAATATAAAAGAATAGCAGAGTCCACACCACAAGTATAACTTAATTCATTGACTCGTTCACTCAACCAATTTGTTGGATACTCTCAAAGCATTCTCATTTCTTACAGTTCGTTGGGTATTAATTGCAGTGTTTCTGTCTGTAGTCAATAGTCTGTAGTCTGTCTAATATTCCTATTTAATAATTGTTTAATCGACACGTCATCCTCAATAAACCTGTCTCCTGCGTGTTGACTCCAATCCTTTGAATATTCTTATTTAATAATTGTTTAATCGACATGTCATGTTTAATCGGATGTCTGTTTAACACAATCTGCATTGTAAAAAGCGCTATATAAATAAAGTTGACTAGTCTGTGTTTGGAGTCTGGTTTAGACATTCACAGACTTGCTGATGTGACTCTCTGTGTGTGTTTATGGCAGGAGATGGCAAGTACACTGGCTCAGAAACATCTCCGTGGCATCATACTAAATGTAAGTGTCAGCACGTCTGCACATAATGGCATCAGATTCACTGGTGATATCACTAGTGACAAATCCAGCAAAGAGCAGGTTTTAAAACTCTAAATGTTTAATGAAGCAATGAGGATCTTTGTGTGTTTTTAGCATTTTCCCATGTTCTGTCACCACATGTATTGAAAGAAGAAAGAAGGGATCCAAACACAAAAATGTAGGCAAAAGCTCACATAAATCTTATTTCATCAAGGCCATCGTGCAAAGTGACAAGTGCAACACTTTTTAGTCGAACCCTTTGCCAGTGTTACTGACCAGTCCCTTTCACAAACCCTGTCAAGAAAAAAGTTGATTTGTTGATTTGTTGGTTGGTTGGTTGGTTGGTTGCTTGCTTGCTTGATTGATTGGTTGATTGGTTTGTTGATTGATTGGATTGTTGGGTGATTGATTGATTGTATGTATGATTGGTTTGTTGGTTGTGTGATTGATTGATTGATTGATTGATTGATTGATTGATTGGATTATTGTTTTGTTGATTGATTGATAGATTGATTGATTGGATTATTGGTTTGTTATTGTTGATTGATTGATAGATAGATAGATAGATAGATAGATAGATAGATAGATAGATAGATAGATAGATAGATAGATAGATAGATAGATAGATAGATAGATAGATAGATAGATAGATAGATAGATAGATAGATAGATAGATTGATTGATTGATTGGATTATTGGTTTGTTGATTGATTGATTGGTTGATTGGATTATTGGATTATTGGATTATTGGATTGTTTATGTTGGTTGGTTGATTGATTGATTGATTGATTGATTGATTGGATTATTGGATTATTGGATTGTTGGTTGGTTGGTTGCTTGATTGATTGATTTGATTGATTGGTTGATTGGTTTGTTGATTGATTGGATTGTTGGGTGATTGATTGATTGTATGTATGATTGGTTTGTTGGTTATGTGATTGATTGATTGTATGTATGATTGGTTTGTTGGTTATGTGATTGATTGATTGATTGATTGATTGATCGGATTATTGTTTTGTTGATTGAGTGATTGATTGATTGATTGATTGGATTATTGGTTTGTTGGTTGATTGATTGATTGATTGATTGATTGATTGATTGATTGATTGCTTGCTTGATTGGATTATTGTTTTGTTGATTGATTGATTGATTGATTGGATTATTGTTTTGTTGATTGCTTGATTGATTGATTGATTGATTGGATTATTGGTTTGTTGGTTGATTGATAGATAGATAGATAGATAGATAGATAGATAGATAGATAGATAGATAGATAGATAGATAGATAGATTGATAGACTGATTGATTGATTGATTGATTGATTGGATTATTGGTTTGTTGGTTGATTGATTGATTGATTGATTGATTGATTGATTGATTGATTGGTTGATTGGTTGATTGGTTGATTGGATTATTGGATTGTTGGTTGGTTGATTGATTGGTTGATTGATTGATTGATTGGTGTTTGGTTGGTTGATTGATTGATTGGATTATTGGTTTGTTGGTTGATTGATTGATTGGTTGATTGGATTATTGGATTGTTGGTTGGTTGATTGATTGATTGATTGATTGGTGTTTGGTTGGTTGATTGATTGATTGATTGATTGATTGATTGATTGATTGATTGATTGATTGGTTGATTGGTTGATTGGTGTTTGGTTGATTGGTTTGTTGATTGGTTGGTTTGTTGGTTTGTTGATTAATTGGTTTGTTGGTTGTGTGATTAATTGGTTGGTTGATTGATTGATTGGTTCGTTGATTGATTAATTGTTGGTTGTTGATAGATAGATAGATAGATAGATAGATAGATAGATAGATAGATAGATAGATAGATAGATAGATAGATAGATAGATAGATAGATAGATAGATAGATAGATAGATAGATAGATACATCATTCTCCAAAAGACCACAGAACGTCCTCCTAGTAGATGTGTGAATAGGATCATCAGTTATTAGTGGTTTAAAAGTAGTGTGATAATGAGAGTGTTGTTTTAGGAAACACCTTTGTGAGTAACAGCATTGACGACCTGTTTTCCAGCACATTATCCGCGGGAATCGACCCGTCAAGGCTGAAATGGCACATCAACTATATGTGCTACAAGTTTTGACCTTTAATCTTCTGGAGGAACGCATGATGACCAAAATGGACCCCAATGACCAGGCGAGTAGGCTAGCACACCACTGTAGCAGACACTCTCAATAATCATGGTATTAGATCACTAAGATCACTAAAGCACAACAGAAGTTCCTAAAAATCAGTTAATATTGGATTTAAGCTTTTGCGTCTGTCTCTTCATGTAATCCCAGACTGACTGATGATGGTGAGATCTCATCTCTGTGTGGATCAAACCATCTGTTTCAGGACTCTTTGCAGGAAAATTTATTATTACAATATTTCCAAAGGAATGTTTGGAAATGTAAGTTAGATATTTAATATGAAAATGAGGACTTTAAGACCAAGCACAACATCTGACAAGCCTCTGTTTGAGTCATTAAAATAATTAAATAGTGTAGTAATTATTAAACTTTTATGACAAAATAAAAGAGTGACGTTTAAATGGCAAACATTTATATGCTTTAATTTATTTGCAAGTTTAATAACATGTAGCCTATTCATGTCTGGATCTGAATTGTTCATATGCAAAATCTGAATCTACATGTCATACTAATAAGAGACTATGCTTCGAACACAGATCGAGAGCTGTAGTTCAACCACACAGTTTTGTGATACTGTTTGCAAATGTTTGTTAAAATGACGATTTTGGGAAACAATAAACATTTGAACATTGGTAACGTTGGAACTTCACTGACTGTAGAATATGCCTTATATAAACTTATATAGAAAATTAATTCATAGCTACTATTTGGCCAGCATACGCTTCAACGCGTTGTTTTTGTTTTCATACTTGGGAAAGTTGCGTTCTTTTATTATCTTCAAACTGCTCGAACTAGCAATTATGTTCTTGTTATATTCCGACCTCTCTTATCCTTTAGACACAGAGAGATATCATATTTGAACTCCGAAGAATTGCATTTGATGGAGACAGTGATCCAGGCGGAACAGAAAAGAGAAAAGCCATCTACACTAAAGACTACAAGATGCTGGGCTTCACAGTGAGTGATGTTTGCTCTTTTTGTTATGAAAAGATAACTTATGATCATTTAAAAGATGGTATTTAATTATAAGAGATAATTACATTTCCTTACCAGATGCTGATGTGTGTGATGTAATCGTTTATTTATGATCAGTGATAGCAGGGTTTCCGAGGGTCTTAAAAGTCTTAATTTGACCGTCCACAATTTAAGGCCTTAAAACTGTCTTAAATTGGATGAGAAAGACTTAAATTCAATATCATGGCATTAAATTAGGGCCCTATGATTTCTGCGATGCATTTGCTGTATAATGCAGAATGTCATGGAATTTGTCAAATTTTGGATGAATAAATCAAAAGTAGGTCAGAACACTTAAAGGGACCATTCACCCAAAAATGAAAAATCTGTCATCATTTACTCACCCTAATGTCGCTCCAAACCCGTAAGACTTTAGTTTGTCATATAAAGTGATCGAGTCTCATCAGAAAATTTGGAATAGACCGCTTGATTCGTATGGATTAGTTTTACGATCTCTCTATGAACTTTTTGAAGCATCAATGTGGAAGTTGCTTAGACTGTCAATGGAGGGACAGAAATCTTTCAGTTTTTATAAAAATATCTTCATTTGTGTTCCAAAGATGAACTAAAGTCAGTAAAATTTAATTCAACAGTCCAGAAAAAAAAAAAAAAACTGATTTCATAGGGCCCCTAAGTTTAATTGCAAAATTAAATTGCATGCACTGTAAACAATTATGTTCTTCCTCAGGATTTTAGTTTTTAGTACAAATTCTAAACATCCAACAAACAACAATTAAGTCTTGTTTCCTGAGAAATTCACAAAATTTAGTTTATGCTTAAAACAAGAACAAATATCTGATATTTGGTATGACAATTACTTATGTTTGAATAAGGTTCATTTTTATGAACCCATTGGCAGATATTTGTTCTTGTTTTAATCATAAAATCACTTTCACAAGATTTCACAAACTTTAGGCTATTTTTGTCAAATTAATTAAGTTATGGAGATCTGTTGGAAATTGTATTTTCAAGTGTTTGAAGTGTTTTTTGATACAACTCGTGTGTTTCCTAGACATTTACTTTTAAAGAACATATTGATGCATTTTCCTTCAATTTATTCCTTAAATGTTTTTAATTGGTCTTAAAAAGAAACCTGTGATGTGTTGAACTGTTTGTGATGGTTTATGGGGATCAGTGATAGTGATATGCTTTTGATGTGGGTTTTGTTTTGTGCACAGAATCCTGTGAATCCTGCCATGGATTTCACTCAGACGCCACCGGGAATGCTGGCACTTGACAACATGCTGTACCTCGCCAAACTGCATCAGGACACGTATATCAGGGTAAGACTTTCCTTCATCTTTGAAACACCAGATATTTTTAATGAAACCTAAGAGATTTATGAAATTACCAACGTTTATATAGTAATCCATGTGAATTGATCGGTTTGATCCAAGTCTTCTATAGAGATGTGATCACTTTATATGATATATGACAGATTTTAAGTTAATATCTTATCAAACGGAAGATCAAACATACTTGATGCGCAAGAACAAACCTCAATGCTTCTCGTCAGTCAAGCAAATGTTTCTGTCCGTGTGAAGTTTGGAATAGATACTACTTTTTTTGTATGATGATGTTTGAGATGGACATGATATGGTGTCTGGTGCACTTGTGTCTTTTTCTGGTCCCATTTCCTCACAAATAATTATAAAATGGCAAAATCAAAAGAGTCACATGCCTTTGGTCTGTACATGTCGTGCTTTCGTTTTTCAGATTGTCCTAGAAAACAGCAGTCGAGAAGATAAACACGAGTGCCCATTTGGTCGCTGTGCCATTGAGCTGACGCGCATGCTGTGTGATATTCTACAGGTCGGAGAACTGCGTAAGTGTTTTGCGATGTCTGCGATTCCTCAGTTGACTCTGAATGCTGAGGCTCCGTTAGGAGCAGAAATCCAGCGTAGCGTTAGTTCTAGCAGGTCACTTTAGTCAAGCTCGCATAGGCTGACTCTCAGCTGATTTATTCCTACCTATAGGAATACGGCGCCTATTACAGCATATCTATATACACTGATTAGGCATAACCTGTAATGATAGGTATATGATAGCTGTGATAGATGAAGTGAATAACACAGATTATCTCTTCATCACGGCACCTGTTAGTGGGGGGATATATTAGGCAGCAAGTGAACATTTTGTCCTCAAAGTTGATGTGTTAGAAGCAGGAAAAATGGGCAAGCGTAAGGATTTGAGCGAGTTTGACAAGGGACAAATTGTGATGGCTAGACGACTGGGTCAGAGCATCTCCAAAACTGCAGCTCTTGTGGGGTGTTCTCGGTCTGCAGTGGTCAGTAGCTATCAAAAGTGGTCCTGACAGAACTGCCCCGCTGATTCTCCACCCAACAATTACAATTCTCTTATCATTTATTCATCCATCGTCACTGAGATGCTATTATAGTAATAACCTTGCAGTGTTAAAATCAGTGTCTTATGAACAGTGGCGTAACTTTGTTTTAAAAAGTGGGTGGGACAGGAATGGGGGTGGGGGTTTTTAATACAATGATATGTAACAATTGCAGAAAAAATATAATTTTTAATTAAGTTTAATTTATCGACACAGAAGTCATGTTTAATGTGATAGTTTCATCCTTACACCTAATATAAGTGATGTGATAAACGCATAAATTTGCATGGAATGCTTGTGGTGTAGTGGTAGAGTTTTTGTTAAGTGCGTCAGAGGTTCTGAGTTCTAATCTGGCCTTGTAATCAAGGTATAGTTGTTTTTTTCTCATTAAAAGTACATGTGTTCATCAGTGATTCTACACTCACCTAAAGGATTATTAGGAACACCTGTTCAATTTCTCATTAATGCAATTATCTAATCAACCAATCACATGGCAGTTGCTTCAATGCATTTAGGGGTGTGGTCCTGGTCAAGACAATCTCCTGTACTCCAAACTGAATGTCTGAATGGGAAAGAAAGGTGATTTAAGCAATTTTGAGCGTGGCATGGTTGTTGGTGCCAGACGGGCCGGTCTGAGTATTTCACAATCTGCTCAGTTACTGGGATTTTCACGCACAAGCATTTCTAGGGTTTACAAAGAATGGTGTGAAAAGGGAAAAACATCCAGTATGCGGCAGTCCTGTGGGTGAAAATGCCTTGTTGATGCTAGAGGTCAGAGGAGAATGGGCCGACTGATTCAAGCTGATAGAAGAGCAACTTTGACTGAAATAACCACTCGTTACAACCGAGGTTCTGTTGAGACATTCAGATGGTAGAGTCAGAATTTGGCGTAAACAGAATGAGAACATGGATCCATCATGCCTTGTTACCACTGTGCAGGCTGGTGGTGGTGGTGTAATGGTGTGGGGGATGTTTTCTTGACACACTTTAGGCCCCTTAGTGCCAATTGGGCGTCGTTTAAATGCCACGGCCTACCTGAGCATTGTTTCTGACCATGTCCATCCCTTTATGACCACCATGTACCCATTCTCTGATGGCTACTTCCAGCAGGATAATGCACCATGTCACAAAGCTCGAATCATTTCAAATTGGCTTCTTGAACATGACAATGAGTTCACTGTACTAAAATGACCCCCACAGTCACCAGATCTCAACCCAATAGAGCATCTTTGGGATGTGGTGGAATGGGAGCTTCGTGCCCTGGATGTGCATCCCACAAATCTCCATCAACTGCAAGATGCTATCCTATCAATATGGGCCAACATTTCTAAAGAATGCTTTCAGCACCTTGTTGAATCAATGCCACGTAGAATTAAGGCAGTTCTGAAGGCGAAAGGGGGTCAAACACAGTATTAGTATGGTGTTCCTGATAATCCTTTAGGTGAGTGTATATTAAGAGCAGGGACACGTTTGTTTTGTTTTGTGATTTCACCAGAATGAATAGAGAGTCTCCGCAGTGGCGTTAAACGTTAGATTGAAGCGCTCGTCTGTGTGAAGTCTGTGCACGAACGCCAAGAGAACTGATAACAGCGGCAACGAGCACTCGCAAAAGCAACACTTCTCCTCTTATTTAACACAAACTAACAAATTGCTAATCAAATGGAGATGTTTCTTTCTGTACATCCGTGCTGCGGGATGTTTTAAAAAGTGGTGGGGACAATATAGACCCTGGCAAAAAGTGTTAGGGACATGTCCCACCCACAAATTACACTTATGCTTTTGAAGCTAAACGAGAGGTGAGAGGGTTGAGTGATGTCAGTGAGAAGGCGGAACTAGCGACTGACTCCCGGAAATGAGTGTAAACAAACAATGGTTGTATTAGCCTTATGCTAATTCCAGCACTCACCGGGTTGCTGAAGCTATTGTTCGCCAACATTTTTATTTTTTCACTCTGTCGTGGTCGTCCTTTGAGGAAACATCATAAAGGCAGGAGTTTTGTTCCCGTAGCTCCACAAACCTTTCCTCCATTGCATAATTCCTCCTAGCGGCACCAATACCATCATCTCTCTTTCGTTTTGAAAGTGTACATATGAGCTTATGCGCTCCTATTGGTTAACATCACAGACGCAACGTCGGTTGTCGTCTACTATGATGCACTATACGTGATAAACGACCCATTGTGGGTCACTGCACCGTCTAACGGATCGTGCCAAAACCGGGCTGATGTCGTATAGTCTGAACCTGAGCTCTTTCAGATTACATCAGTTGACCTGAAATTTAAAAAAATGGCTCATTTACACCTCATCAGAAAAGCCAAAGGCGACGGTGGCAAGGAACCAAAACTTCTTTAGGGCCAGAATGGAGAAAAAAACCTTGGGAGAAACCAGGCTCAGTCGGGGTGCCAGTTCTCCTCTGGCCCACAAACAAATAGTGTATGATTAGGATTCTGGCAACATTACAGGTCAGAAGTCATATTAGATCAATAGATATTCGTAAGATTGTTCGAAAGATTGGAGTCATCACACCGGAGACAGGTTTAATGAGGATGTTGTGTCGATGCGGCATTTACAGGGGGGAGTTTAATTGACACGCTCTCTACAGACATTTTAGGGATGCGTTGGTCATGTCCAGACGCAGGTCCACCATCTGAAATTCATCATCGTATCTGCATTCACAACATTGCGGGAATCACTGCACATAGCTGGGTGATTTTGCGAGACAGTCGAGGGCGGAGTAGAATGCATATATAATTGAAAGTTTGCTTTAGCTCTCAAAAGTTGCACAGCTATTCATTGTCTTTAAAGGGTACATAACACACACAGTTTCTGCCAGTCTCATGTTAATATTGAATACCTATAGAGTAGTATTGCATCCTTCATATATCTCCGAAGAGTCTTTAGTTTTATCAGATTTATAAAAGACAGATACGCTGTACCAATTCTCTGTGTCCAGTGGGCAGAACTAAAGAGTCACGCACACACACAAGGAATACATAATGGCATTATCCCTGGATAACTTTCGATTCACTATATGTTTGTGTTGTTTATATTATAGGCACTTATGCGCCGATTGCCAACAAAACACAGACATTTGCTGCAGTTTCACTCACCGCTTACGGTTTCGACTCGTGACCAGGAACAAACAAACACACTTGCAGAACTCTATTGTTGCTCCAGAAAAACAAACTGCATCCACTGTTTCCTTAACGCTGGGTTATTTGGGAAGCTGAACTAGATCTTTCCCTCACAACCAGAAACACACTTCTTTAGTGACATTGTTGATTTCGTGGTATAAAAACAAAATGACAGTGCAGCCGACGGCTCCCGTAACCCAAACGAAGCTCGTTGATGGGGGTGCTCTTGCTCTCGCTGTGGTTGATCTGTGTGTGTGTGTGTGCGCGCGCATGCGGGAGAAGTGCCCATACAAGTAATTCCGCCCTTTATGACATCATACAGGTCCATACTTATTTGAATCCTGATGGAGTGTATTTGGCATAGAAATACTCTGTCATACGTCCAACTCGTTGAAATTTTGGCCATGTTTAGCATGAGCATCCAACTCTTTAACAGTATAAATAAGTCAGAATGCATGAAACAGCATTAGACCCCCCTTTAAAAATACACAATTTTCCCACCACATCTGGCAATGATTTCAGACTCATACTGTATGTCTATTTTTACCTTTTCGATTGTTTCGATCATCTATGCAATGTATTATTATTTGCAACCTCCTCCTTTTTGTTTTATGATATTTTAAATTTTAAATAGTTTTTAAAAGAATCCCCACCGCTTCAGGCCAACTTTGCACCAGAGCCATTTTCCATTTCCCGAGTATTTTAAATATTAGGTGGGAAATAGAGATCCCATAAGTGTCCTGATTGAATGCTTGATCGGATCACAGTGATCAAGTGTGAACACAACCATCGATGTCACTCTATATTCAAGTTTGGTAAATTTTTAGAAGTGACGACTGTTTCTAGTACAGTGTGTGTATTTCTGTGATGAACGTGCAGTCACATTAAGAAAGGCCTGTGGAAATGCAAACATAAACTTGTTTGTCTCTGCAGCGAATGAAGGGTGTAACGACTACCATCCTATGTTTTTTACCCATGAGCGTGCTTGGGAAGAGTTCTTCTGTGTTTGCATACAACTGCTCAACAAGACATGGAAAGAAATGAGGGCCACTGCAGAAGATTTCAACAAGGTGAGTGTGTGTCAGCTAGAGGACAGACGGGTTCCAGTAAAAACTGTGTGTGTGTGCGTTTGTGTGCCTGTGTGCGTGTCAGAGGACAGACAGGTTGCGGTGTGCATGTTTGTGTCAGTGAACACTGTGTGTGTGTTTCAGGTGATGACGGTTGTGCGTGAGCAGATCACTAGAGCTCTGGCCATGAAGCCGCCGTCACTGGAGCAGCTGCGGGTCAAACTGCGCAGTCTGAGCTACTCTGAGATCCTGCGTCTGCGTCAGTCTGAGAGAATGAGCCAGGACGACTTCCAGTCGCCTCCCATAATGTGAGTCAAGAGTCTCATTTATCTCTAATCACTCTGATGTAAGTAACACACTAGTGGAATGCCTTTTGAAGGAAATAAAACTAAATAATAGGTCAACGTCATTGTTGTGACAAACAGCTTATTGAATGAGAAATGTTGGGTGGTTCACTGGATCGCTGTCAAAATTGTGATTTAAAAAGTAAAAATTATGACACAAAATGTATAAATTATGACAAAATGTATAAATTATGACATACCAAGTCGAAATGATGAGAATAAAGTCGTAATTATGACTAAGTTTAAATGATGACTTAAATGTTAATTATGAGATGAAAAGTATGACAATTTCGATTTTTGTTTTAAGTCATAATTTCAAATTAGTATGTCACAAGTCATATTATGCTATAACTTGAACTTGGTGTCATCATTTAGATTTTTTATGTCATAATTATAACTTTTTCATAATTCTCATAATCTATTTAGTATGTCATAATTGGAAGCTGCTTGACCTGCACAGATGAGCCACTAAACAAAGAGTAAAGCGCAAACGGCTCATCTGAAGGATTTAGATCCGCTGATCTGATGTGTTTTCTGTTGACCGTCAGTGAGCTCCGTGAGCGGATCCAGCCGGAGATTCTGGAGCTGATCAAACAGCAGCGACTCAATCGCCTGTGTGAGGGAAGCTGCTTCCGCAAACTCGGCAATAGACGGAGACAAGGTGACGTGACCTCACATCTGCCGACATCCATCATTTAATGTGAGTTTGTCTGATGATCTTTGGTTCCTCTCACAGAGAAGTTCTGGTTCTGCCGTCTGTCGTTGAATCACAAGGTCCTTCACTACGGAGATCTGGACGAGTCTCCGCAGGGTGAAGTGGCGTTTGAATTGCTCACCGATAAGAGTGAGTCGATATAAAACCACTCAGTATTATATGGCATGTGCTGCACAGTGAATTAAACTCTGTCACTGTCACACAGTTCCTGTGTCGGACATGAAGGCCGTGCTAACAGGGAAAGACTGTCCGCATATGAAGGAGAAGAGAGCGCTCAAACAGAACAAGGTAAAATACTGACTCAGGGTCCTATCATACACCAGGCGCAATGCGACAAGTGTTTTTTGTTATAGTTTCAGCTTGACGCAGTTATCATTTTCACGTCCAGTGCAAAGTTGTTTAAATAGCAAATGCACTCGCGCCCATCTGTTAGCCCATGTACGTGCTGGTCCAGGTGTGTTCATGCGCATTGTTGGTGCGTTGCTATTTTGAGGAACTGAAAACGACTGCACCACTGACCAACAAAAACCTGGTCTAAAGTCTATAGTGCAGTATTTTTTGTGTTATTTAAAGGGCGTGTTAGTAATGTGCACCTATAGGCGGTGTACAACACGCGTACCCTCTGCTTATTACACATACACAGGGACGCACACATGCAGCAGCACACACACATGCCAAATATTAAAAATAAAAATAATTCCTCTGGCTTTTAAAGGGAATGGGAGATGAGACTCTGATTGGTTTATTGCATGTTACGCCCATAACACACCCATGACTCATTAAGAGACTAGAGACAACCCTTTTA
Source organism: Paracanthobrama guichenoti (assembly GCA_018749465.1). Classification (NCBI taxonomy): domain Eukaryota; kingdom Metazoa; phylum Chordata; class Actinopteri; order Cypriniformes; family Gobionidae; genus Paracanthobrama; species Paracanthobrama guichenoti. The sequence continues at coordinate 190,263 of JAGHMJ010000036.1, read as the reverse complement.
GACCATGCACCTGGTGCACCGACTGTTTTTCCCATCGTTAAACTAGCAAAAGTGGATTTGGGCACTCCCTAAGTGCACCTGCGCCATGCACTTCAGACCATGTGCTCAGATCGATAAAACAGAGCCCAAGGTCAATCATATCAAAAGCAACACTTAGATCTAATAAAACTAAAACAACAAATGTTCCTATATATATATATATATATATATATATATATATATATATATATATATATATATATATATATATATATATATATATATATCATTAGTAACCTTAAGCAATGCAGATTCAGTGCTGTAAAGGGTCCTAAAGCCTGTCTGGAATGTTAAGATATAAAGATCAGATAACTTTGTTCTCTTAAAATTTTTGGAAGAATGCTTGTTTATCACTTTGAGAGAACCTTGCCAGAACGTTCTGAGAATGTTCCCTGTTAGCTGGGTTGGAATAATATGTATTATAAACACAGGGAAATCAGAAGTAGTTTAGAACACAAGCAGCTGGTTAACAGTCTCACACTTACAACAGATATCTCTATTATCGCTACAGGTCTACTGTACATATGTTACATTATATTTCACATTAATATTAATATCACCATTTGTACATTTGGTTACTTGTTTACTGAACGCATCAAAGCATGGTGAACACACAGTATATCAGGACTACTGAATCTGGAGTGTTAATGTTTCTGCAGGTGTCTGTATTCCCTGACTAACAACACACTTTTTTAACCGTGCTGTGTTTGTAGGAAGTGTTAGAGTTGGCATTTTCCATCCTTTATGATCCTGATGAAGCTCTCAACTTTGTGGCACCCAACAAATATGAGGTGAGTCTGAAAAACATCACAATTAAATCACAATTATGACGGTTCTGTTAAAAATGTGATGGTTTGACTGTATGTTAATTACTAAACTCTATCTAGTTAATAGGGGTGTGGGTCAATTAAAATATCAATAATTGCACAGATAGTTGTCACATTTGATCTGTTCTGTTGTTTTCCAAGGACTCTTATTTTGATCTCTTCCATGGACTCTCAGTTTGTATTTTGTTTCATTCTAAGAATATTCACTTCCTGTGTTTCTTCCTCATTTGTTTCCTTGGTTAAAGATGATTTGCACCTGTGTCTAGTTTAGTTATTGGTTACCCTTTGTTTCCTCTGTTGATGGTCAGTCCTTGGCCGCTTCTCAATGCATTCTTGTCTGTACTCGTGTTCTTGTGAAACGTCATCAGTCGCTGCTCAAGTACTGTTCCAATTCAAAGTTCATAATAGCCAATAGTTTAAATCCCTGGATGTGTCCTTTATCCGCCCCTTTATCATGGATGCATCAAGAGGTGTGGACTTGAGTCAGACAGGTATCCCAGAATTCCAGAAACCTGCGTAATTTAAAAATACTATTATTATTGTCACAAAATGTAGTTTTAATAGTTTTTCATGCAAGAACATAGTTTTTTTAAGCTGAAATCGTGTTTAATTTTTAAAGAGAGCGCCTATTTGAAAATTTGATCTGGCGTTTTTGGAGATTGTGAGATCCAGTCGATCAGCAGGCGATCAGCGCTCGTTAACCCTGCAGAGAGCAGCCTTTCCTCACCTAGTCCTTCTGATGTCTGCTGCTGTGTTTCTGTAGTGGTTAAAGTCCCAGTGAACCGGAAGTCGCAACTGATTTTATTTCAGTGCTGTGACGTATTTCCAAGTGAAACGGAATATTGAATAGAGGGCAGGGTTTCACTTCAGCGCTCCTCCTCTCCATCTCTCGCTCACAGCAGACTAATGGTTGGAGGGGAGTGGTTAAGGATATTCAAACCCAAGCCATCAAAAACTGGCGTCATCGGAAAGGGAACGCCATTCCAGAATGGAAGTAACTTTTCAGATTTTGATTAAAGATTACCACGGCAAACAATTTTTTTCTGTGTATTAACTTGCACAGATTAACTGTTCACCCTTAAGGCCTGTACACACCAGGACGAATATCGCGTGTGCTTATCGCCAGCGTTTTTCGGCACGTCTTGAGTGTTCACACCCAAGCGATTTTCACTGGCGATGCGCTGAGTGAATGTGCAAAACAGTAGATGGCGCTCCCGGTACACAAGGCGGCACTTTACACTTCTGACACTCGCTTGTCCCACAGAAGAAGAAGAGAGACAGTATTTACGTGCTTGCCAAAACCATTCACACACTTTTTGTGGCATCTTCTCATCTTCTTCTTTGTCTACTTACTACTTCTTCGTCGTATCAATGTGTGCTTAGCAAGACCGTTTTGTGCTTGAGCGCCACCAAGTCGTGTTTTACTGTAACTTCTATAATTTGTTCCCTGGCAAATTGTTTTGGCTGAGGGCAAAGATAAACTCTTTAGGCTATTTAACTTTACAGATGTAGCTAGCTACTAGAGCGCTGACTTTATATGTTTGACTGAATTGTTAGCTTCCTATACCTTTTACTTATACTTTTATAATGGCTATTATTGATAATTAAAAAGGACATTTAACAAAAAGAGACAGGGTTGTGTTTTATGTCATATTTCATTTTATTACAGTGAAGATAATCAGAGTAGCCTACATTAACACATATTGCCTCAACCACATATTAATGTTTAATATTTAAATGTAAACGAAAAGAGGCAGGGTTGTGTTTTATATTTCGTTATAAATATAAATGCAGCAAAGATAATCAATATACTGAACCACAATTGTGTGGCTTTTAATGTTTAAAATGAAAATGAAAAGAGGCAGAGTGGTGTTTTATAACATATTTAGTTTTATTGTAGCCTAAAATATACATACAGAGATAACAGGAGTAGCCAGAGGAGCCGAGTGATGTTATCAAGAACGCTGCTGTTCCGTTGGTATTGTCTTCAAGGCCATTTCTGACCATTTCGGCGTCCCCTTCCCCTTCACAACTTCAACACTCAAAACCAAAATGGCAATGTTTCTAAGCAATTTCTTTTAGAATAAGAGTCACTTTCAATAATGCAAATAGTAACCTATTTTGTTTCAGTAACATATTATTAAAACACTTAATCCAAGCACGTTAAATTATTGTTCAGTAATATTTCAGTAAATTAAAATAACGAAACAAAAATGTCACTTATTGATGCCTTTTTTTCGTACATAGATATGAATTTAGTAAACCTTGCACTATAATTCTATAAACAAAACAAAGGCTTTAATGACATTCCCAGTATGTTTTAAACCTTTTAGAGTTAAATTCAAGATGACAAGTGATGCATTTGATTAGGATAATTATTTATTTGAAATATTGCATATGAGACAGAAGTTTTAGATTTTATTTCCACATTTTCGTCTTTTCTGGACGTTTTTTGGTCATAACCGACTACACACTTGCATTATTTTGCTGTTGCCGTCATTCAGTTTTTAAATATATAATTTCCCCCCAAAAATATTTTTGATTGCTTTATGCTGCTATATACAGCTGCTAAAATGTACTTTGTCATGTTTGGTTTTGGGTTTTGTATCATGTTTATGTTTTCATGTCTTTTATTTTGTAGTGCTTCCCTTGCCCTCATGTGATCATGTCTTGTGCTTCCCTTGTCTAATGTGTCATGCTCTGATTGGTTGTTTTGGTCATGTGTTTCTCAGTTCTGTTTGCTCATTGGTTCATTGTCTTGATCGCTTTCAGGTATGTCTTATTTAGTCCTTTGCTTCATCCCAATTTGCCTACTTATAATATGCCTAAAAGTATGGACTGTTTTTGTGATGAAAAAGTACATACTTTTGAGTTTGTTTTTCAATTTACTGCACCTGTATAAATTAAAATAGAATAAAAAATCACACAATGAAAATAATAACCATTGTCAATAAATATTATAACAAAATGATGACTTTACACAAACACATTACAAAGATAAAACAACATAAATATATGATAAATAAAAGTATTTAACAAGTATTTTAACATTTTAACAAGTTGCTTATACTGTATACATAATTTTTACTTTTTTAACTTCAAATGTTTTGTTACGTTTGTGCTTGAAAATGACTTACTATCCTTAATTGGGCTAGTTATTTTGCATTTTAGGCTTATTTTAAGCAGAAAGTATCTGCAAATGTAGGCTATTGGTTGCCAGTGTGATTGTTTAGTATTTTATATAGTTAAGATGTGTGGAAATTACTGTGTTGTGACTGCGGAACAGAGTCTGGCTGTGTTAGAATTGTGCAAACCAATCCCTCGCCCTGTTGAGGCCCAGTTATACAGCACATACAAACAGTGTTACTTTTATTGAACATGAATAGTTAGTATGTTACTACAAACCTCATTCCAAAAAAGTTGGGACACTGTACAAATTGTGAATAAAAACAGAATTTAATGATGTGGAAGTTTCAAATTTCAATATTTTATTCAGAATACAACATAGATGACATATCAAATGTTTAAACTGAGAAAATGTATCATTTTAAGGGAAAAATAAGTTGATTTTAAATTTCATGGCATCAACACATCTCAAAAAAGTTGGGACAAGGCCATGTTTCCCACTGTGTGGCATCCCCTCTTCTTTTTATAACAGTCTGCAAACGTCTGGGGACTGAGGAGACAAGTTGCTCAAGTTTAGGAATAGGATTGTTGTCCCATTCTTGTCTAATACAGGCTTCTAGTTGCTCAACGGTCTTAGGTCTTCTTTGTCGCATCTTCCTCTTTATGATGCGCCAAATGTTTTCTATGGGTGAAAGATCTGGACTGCAGGCTGGCCATTTCAGTACCCGGATCCTTCTTCTACGCAGCCATGATGTTGTAATTGATGCAGTATGTGGTCTGGCATTGTCATGTTGGAAAATGCAAGGTCTTCCCTGAAAGAGACGACGTCTGGATGGGAGCATATGTTGTTCTAGAACTTAGATATACCTTTCAGCATTGATGGTGCCTTTCCAGATGTGTAAGCTGCCCATGCCACACGCACTCATCAACCCCATCCCATCAGAGATGCAGGCTTCTGAACTGAGCGCTGAGAACAACTTGGGTTGTCCTTGTCCTCTTTAGTCCGGATGACATGGTGTCCCAGTTTTCCAAAAAGAACTTCAAATTTTGATTGGTCTGACCACAGAACAGTTTTCCACTTTGCCACAGTCCATTTTAAATGAGCCTTGGCCCAGAGAAAACGCCTGTGCTTCTGGATCATGTTTAGATATGGCTTCTTTTTTGACCTATAGAGTTTTAGCCGGCAACGGCGAATGGCACGGTGGATTGTGTTCACTGACAATGTTTTCTGGAAGTATTCCTGAGCCCATGTTGTGATTTCCATTACAGTAGCATTCCTGTATGTGATGCAGTGCCGTCTAAGGGCCGGAAGATCACGGGCATCCAGTATGGTTTTCCGGCCTTGACCCTTATGCACAGAGATTGTTCCAGATTCTCTTAATCTTTGGATGATATTATGCACTGTAGATGATGATAACTTCAAACTCTTTGCAGTTTTTCTCTGAGAAACTCCTTTCTGATATTGCTCCAGTATTTTTGGCCGCAGCATTGGGGGAATTGGTGATCCTCTGCCCATCTTGACTTCTGAGAGACACTGCCACTCTGAGAGGCTCTTTTTATACCCAATCATGTTGCCAATTGACCTAATAAGTTCAAATTGGTCCTCCAGCTGTTCCTTATATGTACATTTAACTTTTCCGGCCTCTTATTGCTACCTGTCCCAACTTTTTTGGAATGTGTAGCTCTCATGAAATCCAAAATGAGCCAATATTTGGCATGGCATTTCAAAATGTCTCACTTTCAACATTTGATATGTTATCTATATTCTATTGTGATTAAAATATAAGTTTATGAGATTTGTAAATTATTGCATTGCTTTTTTATTCACAATTTCTACAGTGTCCCAACTTTTTTGGAATCGGGTTTGTACCTTGAAAGCGATAACAATGTTTGATATTTGACGATAATAGCGCTCTGCTCTTGTCCAGGTTACGTTCTTCATGAAGTAGTGGCGCGCGACCAAGTAGAGTCAGCATAGCTCACAGCGTCATCTGTTGGTGAAAATAATCACTACACAATTGCTCCTATAACCAGCAGCTGCTGTGTTTTTGCGGGTTGTTTTGAACGAGCTGTAAAACAGGGATATTTCCGGGGACAGAACACCAAAAACCGACACTGCCCCCGGTAAACGGGGGCGTCTGGTCACCTTTTTTTAATGGGACACAATAGTATCTATATCTTAGTTTTTTCGCTTATTTATTTTCATTTGGACATGCTCATATGTTGGTCTTTTGAGGTAATTTTTAAATATATGCTGTAAAATGGTACGATAGATATTTTAGGCTGTTTAAATTGGAAAAAAGCTGAGATTTTGCGGCACCCCAAGCCAGTTGTCATGGCACCCACTTTGGGAACCATTGCTATAGACCTTATGCACCAGAGAAACAAGCATGTAGCAATCTTTCGAATTTTGTGTTCCGTTTTTCCGGTAGCTCTTTATATTTCTATGGCATAGCTGTCGAAGAGTAATTAGCTGGTGAAGAGGATTTACTTATTATAGAGTTAATGAAAGTTATCATGAGCGCTGTAATGTTTGAAGCGGATGTCATAACAGACATCAGTAGACCGAATGAGCGGTTCTTTCATAAATCTGTAAGATCTTACCTTCATGCTGTGGAAATACAAACCGGAAGACAATGAGCGCGGCGCTGAAAAGGGGCGGGGCTACAGAAGGTCTCTAGGCCATGTGACCACAGTGAATTGTGTGGTTTGAATGTGATATTTGACACTTAATTCTGGAAAATTATTAGATTAGATTATTTGTTGTAAGATAAATGACATTTGTGATGTTTCTGTCAAGCAGTACTGCATCTGGACAGATGGACTCTCGGCTCTGTTGGGGAAGGAGTTGGGCAGCGACCTCACACGAAGTGACCTTGACACATTAATGAGCATGGAAATGAAGCTCCGCCTCCTCGATCTGGAAAACATCACCATCCCCGAGGCTCCGCCCCCTGTGCCGAAAGAGCCCAGCACGTACAACTTCACCTATAACTACGGATGAGACGTTTGTCCATTTAAGCCGTGTGTCTGTTTCTGTGTCAGAGGTGAAGTGTGTCACCAAGATACGTTCTTGCCAGTCACTGGTAGTTTTAACGTGCTGAAGAGTGTAACACTGTGAAACGGCGATCTGTTAGTTTGAGCGACATCCGACGCGAGTTCAACATGAAGCAGAACTGACACACTTCACCTTTCAGCTAGTGTATGTGCCTACTACACATGAACTACGAGAGTATTTTTTCAGTCCCTTTTCAAATGTTTGTAAGGCAGAAAAACAAGCGGTTCTTCTGTCTTCAAGTATTTGAGTCAAACAAGAAAAGTACATTAGACATCATTCTGTTTAAACATTGTAAGGCATCTACTTCCATGTGCTGATGTGATGTTAAAGCTTAGATGAGTAACACAACTGAACAATTAGTAACTTTGTACCCATCCGAAGATAACTAATATTTACTGACGTTTGCTTTTGTCAATAGAAATATATTTTTGTACTTGATGTGAAAGACACTATATGATACATTGAGAAAACATAGAGTTTGCATGAAACGGTGCAAGAAGATGGAAAAGTATTGTTATGCTGAATTTTGACTTGTAGTTGATGTTAAACAGGATGAACTGAAGTAGTGCAACTGCTCTGTGATATCAGCATTCAAAAATCACCTGCTCCTTCAGAAACTGTGATAATAGCCATAAGATTTATTTTGGGTTATTTGTTACAGTGTCCAAACAGGGAGAAATACCTGCTGATGATGTTTGTGTTCTCTCTGGCTTTCATATTTGCTTGGCATAATATAACACAAAGAACCCAGAGATGGATCACTGACAGAAGTTTTATTATTTACTCAGATTTGCGTCGTTTTAGTGGCAGGTATCAGTATTTGAGCTGAAATATTGTACACATTATAATTATATAGTGCCTTCAGAAAGTATTAATTCCCCTTTATTTCTCTTTGAAGAGAAGATTACAGGTTGATTTTGCTGTTTTTGATTTGTAAATGTTTTGATTTTGTTGTCATTGAAGGAATACAAAAATATGTCAACATTTAACAGTAGGGTGTGAATACTTCCTAAAGGCCACTATATATGAACTGTATATATTGTGCTGCCTTTATCACAGTAATTGCAATGGATTTGTGTGCAATAATAAAATGTGTTTTTGCTTGAGATTTTTCATAAATCCTTTGAGCTGTGCTGCACATCCACTATAAAATGCAGTTATCTATTCAACAAGTCGTAAATGGTTATTTACATTACATTTGTTGCATGAAATGAAATAAACTTTTTATAATATCTTATAACAGGGTCTTCAGCCCTGCTCCTGGGGACCCACTGTCCTGCAAAAGTTTATTTCCAGCCTGCTTCAGCACACCTGCCTGTGTATTTTCAACAAGTGATCCTGAAGAGCTTGATTAGCTTCAGCTGTCTTTGATTAGGGTTGGAGCTAAACTCTGCAGGACACCCAGGAACAGGGCTGAAGACCTCTATTTAGAACACATTTATACCAGATAACGATGACTCCACTCATGCAGTAAATCAACTTAATTATTTACACAATTACATGAACACAATAAAAAATAATAAATACAGTTATACTTTACAATAAAGTCTAATTTGTTAACATTAGTCAATGCATTAACACATTTCATTTGTTTTGTTAACATTAGTAAAAATGTAATTGTTCATGTGTCACGAACTCCCATCACTAGCCCAGTCACCTTAGCACACTAGGCTACAGCATCCCTCCTGTTCCTCACCTGCACCTCTTCAGCACACTCATCATCACCTCTAGGATGTAATGATGCCTTCACGTGCAATCTTAAGTATCGTAAATACTAGTTTCCTAGTTAAAAAGGTCAAGATTTGGTCAAAATTTGAATGCAATGAGCTCGTATCACGACTTCAAAAGTGGGAATTATGAAATTTCCGATAGCACGTGACAGCGCCTCAATCAGTTCCCTAGCTCGTGTATCAATATCGTGTAGACGAATTCGGGCACTGGTAAGGACAGTAAGCACACTGGCTCTACACATTTCGGACACCGATGACTCTATTTCCGGCAACGGGACAACGTCCTCATTGTACAACATCATTACTGGCCAGTCAGAAATGCCAAGTTTCTCTGGAATATCCATCCATTCCTTCTATATCATAGGAGACTTTTGCAGGTAAAAAAAGAGATGTAGCTTCAATATCTAATGAGTCATAGCCTATCACATATTATTAGAATGTAATTTGCATTAACATCAAAAAAGGAAATGTATTTACATTATGATTATGTAATGTATGTGACTTGCAATTCCTTACTTTACTCGTTACATCAAAAAGTAATCTGCGTAATGCACGTTACTTGTAATGTGTTACTTTACTCGTAACATCAAAAAGAAATCTGATTATGTAATGTATGTGACTTGCAATTCATTACTTTACATCAAACGAGATCTGTAATTATGTACTCTCAAAGTAATCTGATTATGTAATGAACTATACTTGTAATGCATTACTTGTTCAAAAAGTAATGCATTACCTGGGTTTTGCGGTGAATTGTGGGACTTTTTAGGAAGCAAATGTTTCAGTGCACTGGAAGGATTTTGCGATTGAGACCTTAAAATGTCCTACTCCCTGATCAGAACCCTGACTACTAACTAGGGAGCTGATTGAGATGCACCCATTGGCTGTGTCTGAAATCCCTATACCCTTCAATAGGCCACTATTTGAGGGGACAGGCATTTGTAGTGGTGTCTGAAACCATAGTGGACGTTATCGAGTGAACTCATTAAATCCCACAATGCACCGCAATAATAAGTATACAACCGGTGTATGCTAGAGAATACCCATAATGCCGTCCATTTTCCAAACCGCTGGTCCAGTGTAATACAGGTATTGAAATGGAGGTGGACTGGTTCTTAGGTAGATTTGGTCATCGTCATGGTGTGTCGGTAAAGACATGAAGACTGGAGCCCCATTTAAATGAAGTTTACTGGTTACATTGGTATGGGTGGTCATTAGCATATGCAGGTGTGTACTGTTTGTGAGTGATGTAAGATAGTTAGCTTATCCTGGATTGTTGAATGGATAACAATGGTGTCCAGCAGAGGGCGCTGCTGAACTTCCTCTTTTACGGGTATAAATTACTTTTTAACTGACTATTGAATTGTTTTATTAAGGTTTAACCCTTTATTTTGCAGAGTTGCCATATGGCAAGAATTAATTTCTACTCATTTCCTTGTTGTTCAGAAAAAAATATATAATATATTGCACTATGGGAATTAAAAGGGCAGGCCTACCGGTAGCCAATGATTTGCTGTTTTTAAGTCAAATGACATTTGCAAGAAAGTTATGAAATTTGGCACACTGACAGAGGACAGTCCAAACATTAACTACACCAATTTTGAAACTCTAACTCAATCCCTCTAGTGCCACCACCTGTTAAAAATAGCTGTAAGGCTCAATCTCCTCAATGCTTTATCGTATTCAGACCAAACCTGGTCCATACTATCATAAGCATGACCTGAGGCTGCATGCTGTGTCTCGGTGCAGCGCCACCTACTGGTCCGGAGATACGAAAAATGGCACTTTTTGCTTAGGCCTATAACTTCTGAATGGCAGAAGTCATGCTAGATTTCGCCTTATGGTTTGTGCAACGTTATGATTTAACGCTTAAACAATATCTTTGGAACACTGTCAGAAAAAAAGGCACATTACTGTCACTGGGGCGGTACCCTAAGGTACAAAACAGAAAAGGTACTAATGCACACTCTTAAAGTACTGATATGTACCTTTTAAGGTACTAATGCACACTCTTAAAGTACTGATATGTACCTTTTAAGGTACTAATATGTACCATTTAGTGGTGAGTAAGGTACAAAGATGTACCTTTTCACTTTTGTACCTTAGGGTACCACCCCAGTGACAGCACTGTACCTTTTTTTCTGAGAGTGAACCATTATTCCGATCGAGGTGAAACCACCGTAGGAAAATCATAGCAGGTTGACTGAGAATTTTTGGCCAAATATCAAAATATAGTAAGTGGGAAAAAAATGCATTCAAAGTTGGGTGTGGGTCATGGTTTTTGCTTGAAAAAGTCTCCAAATGTCTTACTCATTTTTGCAGTTGGTCTGCTCACTGCTGCTAGCTTTGTTGTATGCTTCTGTTGTGCGTGGCCCCGACAATTGCTGCTTGCAGCTATATTTTGTTTATTTGAAGTGTTTATTGTAGTATAGTTATATTTATATATAAATAACAAAATTATGTCTTCTTTTCAGAAAGTTAATACATTATGGAAAGGACAATAGGAAGAGTGCAGATTTAGCTCTTCCATGTGATGAGAGTGAGGATAAGTTAGCCATTTTGAAGGTTAAATGATCGCAATCTACTTATTTTTGGTTTACATGAGTTCTAACTTACAAGTATATAAATCTATAGATTTCTATAAGAAATGTGCATTTAAATAGAAGAGAAATACTTTTTTGACCATTTTCCATTGTGGTACAGCGTAGCCATATAGCAACGCTTCCCTATGTGCCCCCCAAAAAAATCCCTTGGTAGAAATCACGGTCCTCTGTAGAAATCAACCCAGTTTGTTTGCTGGCTTCCATGGCTACTGCAGTACGCTGTGTTTTCCGCCAAACGGGCAACCTGTGGTGTGGAAATATTATTGAGTAAACTGGCAGTGTGCGGTTTCGCACAGACCAAAACAGAAACAGACATTCCGACACGGAGCGGACATTGTTTTTCAGAGAGATGAGTATGTGAACTTAGAATGTGTCCTAAATATCTGCAAACATATTATGGTATTTTTATGCTTTAGTAAAGTGAAAAACTTACATACAGCACCTTTAAAACATTTAAGAGGCGTGGACTTGCTTAACAACTTGCTGAGTGAGGTAGGAAATATGATTGGATGACAATTAATTAATTGTGTTGGAGACATTTCTTTCCTTTTTACGCACATTCGACATAAAATTATATTAAAATATTTTTTTTAAATAGCTCCTCACTCCGAGTAAAATCACACTCTTCTTCCCAATCTGAAGCACATTTTGATTTATATAACAAGAAGCATTGAAGGACAAAGAAGTAAATAAATAAAAGTAACATTCATGTAAATGGCAGAGAGTTCACAAATGTTGAGTGGTGAAACAGATGCACTACGGGAACAGTTTTCTCCTAAAATATTTAACCTATATATTCACATCACTATTAAACTAATACTGAATGTCAAGCACCTTTCCGTGAGCAGAAATGTGGTTATAGTTTGTGAGATCTTGACTGATAGTTGCATAAGGCCAGAGAGGAAGAGAGGAGGTCACATGACTCATGGGAACAGCTGTGGCCACATGTCACAACACTGTCGACAGGCCGGGCCAAGATTACAGCACAAAAGCATCTTTACATTCTCTTTATCAGTCGTTCATTCTAATTACAGCTGCATCAGTGTCATTACCTGATCTTAGCTGATCTTTACTGTCTTCTTTCTTTCTTTAGTGGACACAAAAGGGGATGGATGTTCATAAAATAAAGAGTGGATACTATCAGAAATTACAAAAGTATCTTGAAAATACTAGAGTCGTCTGTATTTTCATTCCTTTGTGTGAGGAACAGACCAAAATATAAATGTGTATTAACATGATTCCATAAAAAATTTTTATTTTATCGTGTCCTTGTTACATGCACTATATTGCCAAAAGTTTTGGGATGCCTGCCTTTACATGAACTTTAATGACATCCCATTCTTAATCTGTATGGTTTAATATGGAGTTGGCCCACCCTTTGCAGCTATAACAGCTTCAACTCTTCTGGGAAGGCTTTCCACAAGGTTTAGGAGTGCGTTTATGGGAATTTTTGACCATTCTTCTAGAAGCGCATTTGTGAGGTCAGGCACTGATGTTGGACGAGAAGGCCTGGTTCGCAGTCTCCACTCTAATGAGAAGGCCTGGCTCGCAGTCTCCGCTCTAATGAGAAGGCCTGGCTCGCAGTCTCCGCTCTAATTCATCCCAAAGGTGTTCTATCGGGTTGAGGTCAGGACTCTGTGCAGGCCAGTCAAGTTCCTCCACACCAAACTCACTCATCCATGTCTTTATGGACCTTGCTTTGTGCACTGGTGTACAGTCATGTTGGAACAGGAAGGGGCCATACCCAAACTGTTCCCACAAAGTTGAGAGCATGAAATTGTCCAAAATGTCTTGGTATGCTGAAGCGTGATTGGTCACTCCAGAGAACACGTCTTCACTGCTCTAGAGTCCAGTGATGGCGTGCTTTACACCACTGCATCCCACGCTTTGCATTGCACTTGGTGATGTAAGGCTTGGATGAGCTGCTCGGCCATGGAAACCCATTCCATGAAGCTCTCTACACACTGTTCTTGAGCTAATCTGAAGGCCACATGAAGTTTGAAGGTCTGTAGCTATTGACACTGCAGAAAGTTGGAGACTTCTGCGAACTGTGCGCCTCAGTATACGCTGACCCTGCTCTGTGATTTTACATGTCCTAACACTTTGTAGCTGAATTGCTGTTGTTTCCAATTACTTCCACTTTGTTATAATACCATTAACAGTTGACCATGGAATATTTAGCAGTGAGGACATTTCATGAATGGCCTTATTGCACAGGTGGCAACCTATCACAGTACCACACATGAATTCACTGAGCTCCTGAGAGCGACCCATTCTTTCACAAATGTTTGTAGAAGCGTCTGCATGCCTAGGTGCTCGATTTTATACACCTGTGGCCATGGAATTGATTGGAACACCTGAATTCAATGATTTGGACGGGTGTCCCAATACTTTTGGCAACATAGTGTATGTTGCATGTAGTAACAACTGTAAATTATGCATTATGCATAATGAAACTAACTCGAAACCAAACCCGAACCCTATATTAAGTACATCATTAATATTACACAGTACTTAAATGTACAATTATGCTGTAACAATGACACCTTAAATAAAGTGTAACCCAAATTCTGCTACAATGACAGCATCATTCTTTCATCAACTCGTCAATCATATTCCATGTTTTTATTTAAATCACTTTATCTTATGTTTCATTGGGTTTGGCAGTAGGGGATGGTCTAAATTAGTCAAACCTGATACTATGATATGTTGCTGTCATTATAGTAGAATTTGGGTTACACTTTATTTTAAGGTATCAGTGTAATTATACATTTAAGTACTGAGTAATATTAATTAACATGTACTTACTATAGGGTTTGGTTTAAGTTTAGTTGCATGTCATTATGCATAATTTACTGTCATCACTACAGTAAGTACATGTAACGTGTAACAAGGACACTGTAAAATAAAGTGTTACCGCATTAGCTTCTCTTCGTAATAAATGCATTGCAGCATCATGACATTGAGCACAAGTCTATGAACTGCAAGCAATCAACCCAGTTAGACACACAGTAGGTCTGTCTATATCATCTATAAAATGTAGCCTGAGAGGCGTCAATGCAATTGAATGTTACTTTCACATTCTGTGTCTGAGAGCATGTTTGAAAAGTTACAGGAATTTACATTGGCCTTTACTAATGGTAAGTTTTGTGGAATGACTCAAAACAGATCTGCAGCTGTGGGTCCTTGTTTTCTTCAGCATATCCTGATCAATGTGGCACGGATCGCTGAGTGATGATGTCAGCTGAGGGGGGTGTGTGTGGTCTATTCACGGCTCTGTGTGTGTGTGTGTGTGTGTGTGTGCGGCTGTGCACTTGTGCAGTCTTTCTGTGGCAGTCTTACTCCCGGCTGGAGCCGATCTCAGACTGGCAACAGCAAACAGATACTAATCACTTCTGAAGACCTTCTAGTGTCTTGTGTTGTTGATCAGGACTCATCCAGGACTGTCATGTCCGTCTGGCACACGCAGTGGAGGAGCGCGGATGGACTCCTGCTCCTGCTCTTGCTCGCTCTCTGCTCCCGGATCTCAGCGTTTAACCTGGACACAACAACCATCCTCATCAAGGAGGGAGAGGAGGGAAGTTTCTTCGGCTTTTCTTTGGCTTTACACCAGCAGCTCACACCTGAACCTCACAGCTGGTGAGTCTGCCACTCTGTAAAATAATCAAGATACATTTACATGAGAAGCAAAATTACATACGATATTAAGTCTCGCTTCATGTGAAATGTATAAAAATTAAGTTTTTGCTTAAAACAAGATCAAATATCTGCCAATGGCGTTATCCCTTTGAATTAAGTTTATTTGCGTTATACTTTATTTTATTTAAGGTGCTACACTTTGTTACACTGTAATTATACATTTAAGTACTCAGTAATATTAAGTAACTACATGGTTACTACAGTGTTAGGTTTGGGGTTTGGTTTAGTTGCATGTAATTATGCGTAATTTAATTATGAGTTATAACTAAATGTAACATATGTAACAATGACCTCGTAAAATAGTGTTACCGATTATTTTTCTGACGCCACTAGCAAATATTTGTTCTTGTTTTAAGTATAAACTCACTTTCCAGTAAACAAGACGTAATACCTGTAGTAATTTAGCTCCTCCAGTAAATGCATCTTGATTTAAGAATATTTAAATATTTGTGCTGGAAAACAAGACAAAAATATTAAGAAAATCACTTTTTTGTAGTGCATGTCCTGCACTATTAATTCAGCTCATGTAGACGGCAAAATCTCGTTGCTGTGAATGATTGTGACTTGAAACATGATCTTATATAGCAGCATCAGTGCAAGACTTAATAAATAACACATGAAGGCTGTTATTTGTCTATTTAACATGTGCATCTGTGTGTGTGTCATGCTGAATGACTTTGCGATCAGAGACGGCTCTGTTAATATTCAGGATGATGTTCAGTCAGTGACACAGCAGATCTGATCAAACACATCTGACACTGTTAAAGCTGGACGCTTCTGTTCTGTCAGACATACAATATGTGTATGAGATGAGTTACAGTGTGCTGAGCTCACTGCTTATTATCAGCTATTATTAGAGGCCAGCATCACTGTTATTGTTGCTCACTAAACACTTCATGCAGCATTTGTGCTCCAGACAGAAATGATTCCTCAAATCATGTGATCAGATGGACAATTTTCACCGGCTGGACCAGTAAAAGAGAGCAGAGACCAGAATCTAGAGACTTTTACTTGATAACTATGTTTAAACTAGTGCTTAATAATATGGAACTCAAGGTTACTTTAGACATTCTATGAGTAACTACAAGTCAACTATCAGTCATTAGAGTACTAGTAGACTGTTAGGTTAGGGTTCGGGTTAGTAGAATAAGTTGATATGTAGTTTGAAAGTTACTTAGTCAGTAGAATTTCTGTTGAGGAGCATCAAAATAAAGTGTTAGCAGATATAAGCAAACAGTCTACGAATACTCTAATGACTGCTAGTTGACATGTAGTTGCACAGTTACTAAAAAGGGTGTCACGATTTCCATTTTAAATAAAAATCGACCGAAATTAAGTCACAATCTTGAACTTCGAATTAAAAAATGGAATCGTCGATGCTGCCACGCCCCTATGTCACATCCGGTTGCTTGCCAAGCGAAAAAAAAAAACACGTGTTGAAGTGCTGCGAGTCAACCTCCTCTAACTTAGCTACAGCCACTCAAAAGATAGCATGGCAACTGCCGATGTAGGAGACCCATCGACAGAACTTGAACTCGATAGAACTTCGATAGAACTTCGCGTTGGTTTAAAAACATAGGTTTATCTGTTAAACCAACAACTGTAACACAAACTACTCTTCCGTCTTCATTTGGAATTCAACTTCCAAGTAACAACTTGTGCAAATGCAATTACGCATGCGTTAGGAGTATTCATAGGCGCAGACATGCGACCTTATTCGGTGGTGGAAAACTCCGGTTTTAGGCATTTAATTAGCGTGCTAGAACCACGCTACGAAATCCCAAGTAGAACGCATCTCACAGCCACGGTGATTCCCTCCATGTACAATAATGTAAAGGAGAAAGTTTTTGAAGATCTGAGCAGTGCACATCTGTTTTATTGTTTTTGTTTGTTTTGTTGTGAAATTGAATGTCATCTGTGAAGAAGACTGCACTTACAAAAGAGAAACTAGATGGAAGGTTATTTTGCTTAAGTTTTCAATTGACTTAAGATATAAGTTATCGTTACATTATGTTGTTAATAAATGTTTTAAATTTGACAATGTAGTGTGGTACATTGCGAACAAAGGTCAGATATTATATTGCGTAAAAGTCTAATCTAAAAATGGCATAGCAACCTGTGCTTTAAAAAAAATAAATGTAAAAATCGAGAATCGAATCGAACCGTGACCTTGGAATCGAAAATTTTATTGAATCGAGGATTTGGAGAATCGTGACACCCCTAGTTACTAATAGTTAGTAGAATGTCTAAGTGGACTATTGAAGTGTTACCAAATTAAATGCATGTATATTTATTCACTTCATAGTTCTGTCACAGTGTGAAGAACGAGTCAGGACTGTCTTCTATAAGTCACATGATCACAGCAGAAGCACAGCTTTATTCACGATCATGCTCTCAGAGAAAGCACCAGGCTACACCGTGAACTAAAGCGCTACTATGACCTGTCAACAAACATGAATGTGCATTGATTTGAATCGAAATCAGGAGCAAAGCATTTACCCAGCGCTGGGACGAGCCTATAATGCCTAAAATTCATAATAGTGTAGGTCAGGATGGTCAGCTTAATGGTCTGAGTGTCTGATGCATACAAAATGGGAAACACTTTTGAAGTCGTCATCTGATTGGTTGAATTCTACAGGATTTATGGGAGACGTGTGTGTCGCGTTCTTTAACAGTCCCTCTGGAAAGAAAGCCGTTGTGATGCCAAACCCCCTCATGGAAGAAGAAAGCCGTCATGTTTATATCTAATGAGCAGAAACACCGGATTTTAAAAAGTATGTGAAGTTTGATGTGCCAATGTTGGAGTAAACTTACTCACTTACTTACTTACACACCGCACTCAAAAAATAACTCATTGGACAAACTCAATTTAACTGAGGGCAGGTTTTCAATCCAATGAATATGTGTAGCCCCAACTCATGAAAAACAAGTTCATGCAATGAAATGTAATTGAGTTGGTCCTACTCAATTTGTGACAATGTAATGTACAATTTTATCAAATACAGTTTAAATTATATTTATATACTTATAACATCATACACAATGTATGAAATGAAAATATAAATAAAGACTGGTGTCAGTCCAGACATAAGAATAGATCACTGAGTGCCCACAGTCTAAGCACAGGTGCCACTCTTCAGCATTATTGTAACCACAAAATATAAAAACATTACATCTTTCCCTTTACAGAAAAACACTTTAATCCCTAAATTCACTCTCCTAAAGGCCCTTTCACACCAGGTGAAAAAAGCGATTATTTCGCATGCGAATAGTTCGCGTCAAAAGCATTCACATCAGCCACGACACGAAATTGCGACGTCTGTGACATTTCAGAGCTCCAACAGTCCAAAACATTTGCGGCAACAGCTGAGAAAACAGACACTTCATCATCCAGTGAAGACGAGCTTTTCATTTTCTTTAAAAGACGAAAAGAAGGTTCTGGGTGCACCCAGTCATAAAAGAAGAGAGAGTCTGAAGGGGAGTATGCTAATCTTGTACAGGAGCTAAAATTTTATCATGGCCAGTTCTGCACTTACTTTCGAATTTGAGGAGCTCCTCCAGAGACGGTAACGTTAGCACCGCATCTGATGAGACAAACCACAAACTTCAGGGAACCAATCGATCCGGAGCAGCTATGTTTCCAGTTGAGTCACAATGTAAACATTTAAGTGCCACAGTCGTACTGACGGAAACACATTCACTTTCCATAGTCACGGACACAAGGTTTAATAAAAGTTTTATTCGTTTGAACTCAAAAGGTTATGTTATCGTTGTCTGTAGCCTACAGTGGGCAAACACAGCTGCAGCTGTAATCTCGTGAGAAATGCGACCTGGCAAAAGTTAATGTTGAGTTAATAGCTAGTGACATCCACTGGACATTTCGTCACCTTTGTTTCCTTGTATGTGATTGGTTGGAGCCTTTTCTGTCGCTGATAGAGTAAAAAAAAAAAAAATGTTTTTTCATGTGCATTTGGCAGACGCTTTTATCCAAAGCGACTTACATTGCATTTAAGGTACACATTTTTACATTTTGTCAGTTCTTGCTTTCCTTGGGAATCGAACCCATGACCTTGGCATTGCTAGCGCCACGCTCTTATTGTTTGAGCTACAGGAAAGTTTGTTTTTTAAATGTTGTTTTTTCGCTGCAGCACAGTGAAGTTCGGTGTGGAAGCACTCATTACACAAACAGCTGATCAAAAAATAAAACCATCGCATGAATTATTCGCGCGTCAAAACCGTGTTCAGTGTGAAAGGACCTTAATGCAGTCCCTTGCAAAGCATGCTGGGCACTACAGATCAATTGCCCAGTTAGTTATGTCAACAAAAATGATTAATGTAGTTTTTATCACAAATGAATTAAGTAAACTTAAGTTTTAAATATATTAGGTTGATTGAACACAATTAAATTAATTTTTTTGAGTGGGACATCGACTTTACATTTTCACACCCATGAGCGTGAAGCGGAACAAAACAAACTGTGATTTGTTGCTTTACATATCAGTTTTGTCTCAAGATGCACACCAGTAATGTTTTTTTTCTAAGGCACGTTTATAAACTTAAATGCCCCAATGCCTAACTGAACTAAGGCGTAATCCTGGCTTAGTCTAAGCCCTGTGAAACCAGGCCTATATTAAATATATTATGTATAGGGTAAGCGTACCTATCAAGCTCACCAAAGTCTACACTGAGACATTTTAGTGCACAGGGTATTGGTTTGAGTACAAGAAGTTATGTTAAAATAAAATATTAATCTCTCACACAATAATATTTTATTTTATTTTAAATGACAAAGACGTTTAAATTAAGATATACATCATTAAATGCAAAAAGTCTGGCTGTGCTTAATGGGTGCATGTTTGTACCCTTTAAGCACACCCCTGTTCCCATTAAGCTCACAACAATTTTTTTGGGGCAAATTCTTGTTTATTTTAAACAACATTTTTTAAAGAATAATTTTATAAAGATTAACTTGAAGAGACAACCATGAATTAATATTTAAAGTCTGTTTATGAAGTATTTACATAGACGTTCAATGTGGATGAGCTTAAAGGGAGCACACTGAGCTTACCTGGAACAGCAAACCTTTTTTTAGTTAATAAATATTATTAAGTTAAATTTAAAAGAACAATTTTGCTAAATAAATAATCTAGGTCATGTATTAAGTTCATACACATTTTAATAGGAACAGCAATTATTGAAAATATGTATGAAATTATACTTTTCTCATTTATATCACACTGAAGCGGAGATTTTTATAGATTTTCACCCTTTAAGCTCACATTACAATAATATGAAGTCTTTAAAAAATTATAGAAGTGTGAAAAAACCACAGAACATCAATAAACTGTAAATTTATAATATAATAGATTTAAAAGTACAAGGCAGTAATGCCTGTGAAGTAATATATTAGTGTAACACACAGTCTTGTACAGCTAGTAAGCGAACAATGTTATGTAGCATCTGCGCTATGTTGCTAAAACTATCTTTTGGATCAAACTGTAATTATTTACCACTTCCAGGTAAGCAAACGTCTAAACATTAATCTCTTAATTTTGCAGTAAGACGTTATACTTATCGAAAATAAAGGCTTAATAATCAAAAAAATGCACATTTAAGGGGCTCCTCTTTTGGTGAAAGTTTTCAGACAGCTTTCAAAATGGCCGCCAGACAGTGTGAACGCATGGATACCCATATCTCAGTGTGCAATGGTCTGATTAGCTTGAAATTACAGGACGTATATAGTAACAAACACATCAACTGGTTAAGACATCAAGTAGGATGATAAATATTTTTGTCTTTTTATAATCGGAGCTCAAAGATAGTAGTGTGCTTAAGGCGTACTTGAGCTTAATAGGTACGTTTACCCTATACACACTTAGAAGAAAGGGTTCTATCTTCATATATAGAAGCTTCCCATCATGGGATCATTTTATGAATTTGATTTTAATTCATTTAATTTAGTTTGAATTCATTTTTATTTTCATTTAATTGTATTAAACAGCTCATAAACATACTTTATCCCTAGGAAAAACCTGTTAAACATGATGAAAGTATGATTAAATAACTTTTTTGGGTTCTTGCAGGAGTTTAAGTTATATACTTTATTTATAACTTCTCTGAGAGTTATTATGGTGCTGACAGAAACGTGTCTGTAAATTCAACACTACTTTTGTAACAAACCCATCTATGATCAATTTCGTTTTTGTTTTTTAATGTATTGAGTGTTGTATGTAAGATGTCAAGTTAAAATAGTTTACAACGTGTTTTCAGACACCTGTGATGTGTCTGATCATGTAGTGTGATTTATACAGGGCTTCATCATTTACACAATCCTATCTCTGTGTTGTGGCTTTGCCTTCTCTCTTTCTCGCTCTCTAAATGATGTGTATTTCTGTTCATCGTGTCCATCAGAGCTGTATATTTACTAGTGTCCTACGACTCACACTGGAGCCCGTCTGTCTCTAGCGTCTAAAAGGAGGTTGTGTGTGTTTAAGCTATAAGGTTACAAGATGCTTTTTTAGCAAGAAGCTGTTAAAAGCCGTCATATTAAAAGAGATTTTAGTCTCGACCCGAAGCAGAAAGGGTTTGTAGGCAGTTGCATGAACTTAGCCACTATGTATTAAGAGCTAATTTGACCAACTAGCAATTAGTCGAGAGGTAATCAGTCTTACTTTTCTGATTGAAATTAGGCCGATCTACCTCGACTTTAGAAGAAGAAACTTTAGTCTAAGCAGTTTATGCAACCGGCCCAATGATCTTTCTGTTCACTTGTTCAGAAGTGACAAATAATGTGTGTCCAATCCTGTTTGCATTGCTTTATGAGCTTTTGTCTTATAGTTTTAATGGTTTTATTTCTATTTCTCAGGTTGTTTAATTATATATATATAATGAAGTGCAGCCAGACATAAACCCAATCTCCATGACGCACTGGCTTCTGGTGCTTTTCTCCCTCTTTATAAACGTTTTAGATTACGAAAGTTAGTGGATTTAGAGTTTCATGTTATCCGATCCAGGGAAATTCCCTGAATATATGACTGTAGACCTACATGCAGTTTGTGAGATCTTCATTTCTAACGCCTCTGGCATGCCAGTTGAGTCCAGTGATCTTTCTCTGACTCACACCGTGAGATCAGATCCACCTTTACCCAGTGTAAAGGCAGTAAATGCACATTTGGACACAATCGATTGGCCTTGTACAAGGAAGTCATGTGGTGTCGCCTGGCCTGCTGTTACTGTGTGTGCGATCTATTTATACTCAAATGAGAGCTGCTGCCTGTTATAGCCGCTGCTAAAAGAGACGTGACCCGACCTCACAGACTCCTGCACTGTAGGGCAGGCCTGTTTGCCGCATATTCTGATGAATACGTAGTTATTTAGATTGTTTAGGGAACTTGCTTTTAGTTAAATACTGTCACTGTTACCCACATCCATCTGCACATAACTTTCTTACAAAGGAATTCAGAGGATCATGACAAAAAGACTTTATTTCGACAGCCCACTAGAGTACACCAGGGCTAAAGGCACACCTTAATAAGTGCAGAGGAGGGCCTTTTACCCCACAGACACACAGAAGACACACAGTATTGATACACATACTTCAGCTAAAATATGTTAATACTTGTTCAAAACAATCACTTTAGCAAAGTTTAAACTATTTTCTGTTTATTTTGATAAATAAAAGAGAAAAATGTTGTTCAATAAATATACTATCATTAAAATATGTTCATATAGAAATATATTTAAAAATATAGAAACCAAATAATTTAAAAAGTAAGGATTCTGAAAGCATTGAAGGAGATCCCATAACAATTTAATATAGATAGATTTACAGTAGTAATGAATTATATTTTATTATATGATATGATTAATATCATATTTCTAAATATAATGGTTTTATTATAAATACACTCTCAGAAAAAAGGTACAGTGCTGTCACTGGGGTGGTACCCTAAGGTACAAAAGTGAAAAGGTACATCTTTGTACCTTACTCACCCCTAAATGGTACATTTAGGGGTGAGTAACTTAAAAGGTACATATCAGTACTTTAAGAGTGCCTTAAAGGTACATATTATTACCTTTTCGGTTTTGTATTTCAGGGTACCGCCCCAGTGACTGCAATGTACCTTTTTTTCTGACAGTGTATGGTGATTATCTTAACCAAACTTAATTTATGATATTTACAATCTGAATCTAAGCATGTCAACAACTGGAAAAGTCAGCGGATGTTTATCATCATGTTAATTATTGTGGCTTTTACCCCAAATACCATACTTTTACATATTCTTCCCTATATTGAAAAACTGTTGCTTTAATTAACTTGAACAAAACTATTAAAATATAATCAATAATTTTAGCGATTCTTATTTGCTACTCAAATCTACAACCTTTTTAAAAAAAAATCACATATTAGATCAAATTAGCACAGAATCAACTTTGCGCTGCTGTCCGTGATCATGTCAAAAATCAGCCAAATTTCCAAATTTCCCCTACTAGAGCTATGTTGTTAGTTTTATCCCGAACTGCGTAATTCATAAATGCACAGTTATTATACATTGTATAGTCAGGTGGCAGACTTTTTTAAGCTCCCACACAAGCACCTATACAACAATTTATAGATTAACACGAGTTACAAAGTAGCAACCTCTTCCTGGGTCTCTCATCTGTGTCCGACTCCGGTTCAAACATGTAAGGCTGCACTCCACAACTGGTTATTGCTGACATCTTGGCTGAGTGAGATTCGTTTTTTTGTTGACGTTGTATCCGAAGCTCATGTAAAGGAGCTGCTGGAAGAGGGTGGGGAGCAGCAGCTCATTTGCATTTAAAGGGACACACAAAAACGGCATGTTTTTGCTCACACCCAAATAGGGGCAAATTTGACAAGCTATAATAAATGATCTGTTGGGTATTTTGAGCTGAAACTTAACAGACACAATCTGGGGAAACCAGAGATTTATATTACATTTTGTGAAAAGGGGCATAATATGTCCCCTTTAATATCTACTAACACTTTATTTTGATGCTCCTCAACAGACATTCTACTGACTATAAGTAACTTTGCAATTATGTCAACTTATTCTACTAACCTGAACACTAAGCTAACAGTCTACAAGTACTCTAATGCAGTATTTCCCAACCTTTTTATGCCACGGCAGAGTTTTGATAAGTAAAAAATCCCATGGCACTAATCACTAAAATATAACAAAATTGCACAACCATACATTGCTTCAAATGGCATATTAAAACTAGATATCATATTAAAAGTAGTACTCACATTTGATGTGACACTTGAGCTCAAGTCTGGTAGGAGCACAATAAGATCATACGGGAAGCTTTATGTGTCACCGACTGGGTTGTAGAGACGAGGAGAAAGAGGATCTACTTGCAGCAGCTTAACTTTATTTTCCAAGATCATGAAGAAACAAAACACCAGGAATAAGCCAAGAACAAATCAACCAAGCATACAGTGATACATTTTATTATCTGTGCATTAGTTATACATGAATTAATGCATATTAATGTTCCCGTATTGTAAAGTGTAAAACTTTGGCCTTTACATTTCTTGAGTAAAGAAAACAAAATACTTACTGAAACATAAGTTCATTATCTATATCCTTGCATTGCAAACAAGCAGAGACGGTCTCCAAACTGTGCTCACTTACTCTAAATGGAGGTGGGTGGAATGATGAGCTTTGACTGACATTTTGAGGAGCCAATGGCGTTACAAGGTTTAGTCACAACATCTTTTAAATGCTTTTCATTGGTTAATATGTGTAAAATCCACATACAGACGTAAAGGATGACTATTAATAAAAAAAAAGATAAAACAAAAATTGCAAAATATAGAGATATGATACATACCTAGTGAAAAATAAATATATACTTAAATGTATTTAAAATACATTTAATTTATGCTAAATAGACTACAAATACATTAATACATTTACAGTACGTACTCTGCAATTGTACAAACAAATATTGTATGATTATGATTCTGGCAACATTACAAGTCAGAAGTCATATTAGATCAAAAGATATTTTTAAGATTATTCGAAAGATTGGAGTGGTCACGCCGGAGATGGGTTTGAGGATGTCGTGTCGATGCGACATTTACAGGGGGGAGTTTAATTGACATGGTCTCTGCCATAGACTGTAAAAAAATATGGATGTAGTGTCCGTGACGTCACCCATAGGATTCTGAAGAGCACTTCTGAAGTGTAAAAGTAGGGTTGAGCTGCCCGTTGCCATCTTGGCAGTGTGTCATCGCGCGTCACTCCAGGATAACAGAAAATGGGACATGGGTGGAGCTGAGGTGACGTGATGACTAACAGACAGCAGACAAATGGCTATCCACCTGTTACTCAAAGTGGCCATGCCCTTAATTATGCAGAACTTTAAGGCTTTATATAATGTAAACGAATGAGATTCAAAAATTGTACAAAACATTGAAAAATTCACCCCCCTCACAGTTGTCATGAAGGGTAAAATTAGCTATATAGACCAAAAGCACAGTTTGTACCAGGCTGTAAACATGTTTTTTTCTGCTGTAAAGTTGGGCATTTTAACTTGGGGCTCAATGAGATTCTGCTCCCTTCTGGAGCCTGTCCCAAGTGCCAGTCGATCAATTGTAGTTTAAGTCACTTCCGTATTGGCTTCAAGAGAAACTGGAGGAGGTTGCCGCTTGGTCTCTGCAAACATTTTAGGGAAGCGTTGGTCATGTCCAGGCGCAGGTCCACCATCTGATCTGGATACGGCCCGGATCCGGCTGACTGCAGAGAGACTAACATTAGCGTAGATGCCATTCTTCTTATGATGTAACGAGTACATTGGGTGTTATGGGAAGTGTTCCCGGTTCCGGCTGACCTAGTTAATGCAGCCTAACAATCATTTACTGATTTGAATAATAGAAATTGATAAAGTTATATGTGTAAGCCATAGTAAAGAGATGTGTTTTTAGTCTAGATTTAAACTGACAGAGTGTGTCTGCTTCCCGAACAATGCTAGGAAGACTGTTCCAGAGTTTAGACGCTAAATAGGAAAAGGATCGACCGCCTGCAGTTGATTTTGATATTCTAGGTATTATCAACTGGCCGAGTTTTGAGACCGCAATGGACCCTTTTCAAAGACTGTGATGATGTGTTTTAACGGTCATCAATATCATCAATTCTGCAACGTTTTTTATATTTTAATTTTTTTTACATTTTACAAAAAACAACGTGCTGCTGCTGTGAGGGTATTTCTAATACAGCGTCTATGGGAGTGATGGTAAAAATAACATCTTTCTCTCTTTTCACTGCAGTTATTAATCTCACTCTATTTTTTTGTTGTGAAATCACTATTGTTGTGTTTTTCTTTTGCTATTTGAGCAAATGGGGACACAAAAATATATATTTAATCTATTCTCTCATTAACCGCTATAAAAGTTAACTCAACTATGATGACTTCTGCTCTGAGAAACCCGGAAATGTGAAAAGGGTCTATAGACGTGATGGAGTATGATGCCTTAAGAGTTCGCTCAAGTACTGAGGAGCTAAACCATTTAGTGCTTTGTAAGTAATAAGCAAGATTTTAAAATTTATACGATGTTTAATAGGGAGCCAGTGCAGTGTTGACAGGACCGGGCTTATATGGTCATACTTCCTGGTTCTAGTAAGAGCTCGAGCTGCTGCGTTTTGGACCAGCTGGAGTTTGTTTATTAAGTGAGCAGGGCAACCACCCAGTAAAGCATTACAATAATCTAGCCTTGAGGTCATGAACGCATGAACTAGTAGAAGAAGAAAGTAGAAGTAGAAGAAAGTTGTTGTTGTTTTCTGTGTTCTGTATGACAATGAAAAGTGTAGGGGAGAGTGGGACACAACCTAATGCGGATTTAGTTGTAACACACACGGTTTAAAACTTTGCACACATGCCAGGATGACGAAACTTTGTGTATTTACTCATTGCCATAACATTATTTAGAGAAAAAATTGTGCCAAAATTCAAACGTTTTTGGAAGATATCACTGAACATTTGTTTAACCATAGCAAAAATACATTTCTTAAGTAAATTTTTCATCTCTGTGTTGTGTTTATTTAAAATAAGACAAATCTGATATGATTGTAATCTTATATCTGTTATTTAACAGTTGAGATGTTCTTTAATGCTGCTCTAACAGCAGAAGACACGAGCCGTGGTTTAAATCCCAGTTAAGCAGGCGGGGTGTGTTCTAACACTGCGTTACAATCAGCCCCTATTAACTAAGCTGTTATATTCTATACTTTTATGAATTCTTTTGAGAAACCATGAGAAAAAGGTGAATAGTGCAATGTTCAGAAATTATTCATTATTATTATGTTTTGAACTATGTTGTATAGCTGTTTTTTGCGGTGTGTTTGTTGTCAAACTCAAAAATGTACTTATTTATTGACAAAATATTTTAGTTTGTCTTGTGTGTGTGTGTATATATGTGTGTGTATATATGTGTGTGTATATATGTGTATGTATATATATATATATATATATATATATATATATATATATATATATATATATATATATATATATATATATATATAATTATTTATTTATTAATTTTTATTATTATATCAGGTAATATTTTAAGATGTCATATGTTAATGTTACATTGTGCCCCTCACATGTTACAATGAAACCCCACCTATGGGGCATGTTGTCACATTTCACTTCCATTCTTTTGGGGTAAATCAAGAAAAAAGTATACACTGTATTAATGAAACAAAACCCATAATTGTACTAGACGTGTGAAATACTATAGTCTAAACCCTATCTGGATTTACACAAAGCGATAGGTTGTGCCCCACTCTCCCCTATGTGTGTGTGTGTGTTGTGTCCCATATATACTGATCACAGCCTTTACTAAAGGAATGCTAAAATGCATTACACGAGAGGAGCAGTAAATGTACAGCTGAAAGAATTATTGAAATGGAGCAGGAGGGGAGGATCAGCTCATTGTCCTCCATTTAGATGCCTTTCACATGGAGTCTTTTTCATGCTAATGAGTTCCCAGAGTTTTTGGAGCACTTGTACCACATCCAGGCGCCTCAACACAAAACCAAGGGCAAGGCTCAGACCCTCACATTCTGTCTTCAAAGATCTTCAGCTTTCTTTCCCACTCAGTAATACAAAGCTTGTTAAATACAGTCAGGGGCTCAGAAAAGGATATGCAATATATGCAACGCCTGGACATTTGCAGTTCTTGCAAAACCCTTGTATTAAGACACAATGCCATGAACCTTACAAACTCTAGCAAATCTAACAGTTGTTTTTTTTTTTCTCTCTCTCACTAAAACACTCATTTTAATAGCCTGCTACCTCCTAAATAACGCTTTTAAAATAAAAGTGAGTCTATGACATTAAAACTGTCTTCAGTCTATAACGTCAGAAATAATACATAAATGGCTGTATAAATTGGCTGTAGGGTCCAAAAACTCAAGCAAATGTGTAGGATTTTCCCTGTCCTGTCATAACACTTTATTTAAC
The DNA here is from genome assembly GCA_018749465.1 of Paracanthobrama guichenoti. Taxonomy (NCBI): domain Eukaryota; kingdom Metazoa; phylum Chordata; class Actinopteri; order Cypriniformes; family Gobionidae; genus Paracanthobrama; species Paracanthobrama guichenoti. The sequence goes on along the minus strand of JAGHMJ010000036.1, from coordinate 161,687 downwards.
AATTAAAGCAAAGCATTTATTTTAAATAAAATATGCACTAGCACACTCACCAATAAAACATTTAAAGAGGCCATGTAATGCCCTTTTACAAAGTTTTGATGTTGTTTTTGGGCTCTACTAATAATAATAACAATAATAATAATAATAATAATTTGTTACATTTATATAGCACATTACATATGGAAGGGGGAATCTCCTCAACCACAACCAATGTGCAGCATCCTCCTGGGTGATGCGACGGCAGCCATATTGCACCAGAACGGCCACCACACACCAGCTTATTTTCATATTGATTCAGTACAATAAATCTTAAGTAGCACAAAGAATAAACAAGCTGGCAGGCCACCGGGTGCTGGGGACAAACTCCAGCTTTACAGTGATAATAGAAAATAAAATTTTGCTTTTGAAGAAAAGATTAAGACTTTTGATTGATTCATTTCTGTCGTAAAAACTGATTAGTTATTTAATTGGTGCCATTTAAACAACACCATCTTCAACTAAAATAAAATCCCCAATGCGTTCTGGACCCAGTCCACATGGCAACAGCTTCTGGTGGCCCGAGAATGCACATCCGTGAAAACGGCGACTGTATGTGCGCAAGCGTGTTCAGCTTATAGGCAAGCGCGTTTGAATACGTATGTGTGCATATGTGTTTTTATCTGTATAGAGGGGAAGGGAAGGAGGCCTTCACAGGGGAGAGTCTAGTTGACACGGTCTCTGCCGACACTTCAGGGATCCGTTGATCATGTCTAGGAGCAGGTCCACCATCTGATCTGTATCTGGCAGACTACAATAAACCTTGAGATTAACAGAGAGACTAACATTAGCGTAGATGCCATTCTTTTTCAAGATGTAACGAGTACATTGTGTGTTATGGGAAGTGTTCTAGTCTTTATTATAGTCTTCTGGTTGATCCACATGCACTTACAGTTCCTTCCTTGTTGTTTTGAATGTACATCATTCTTGTTCAGTGTTTGCCTGATGGTGGAGCAATAACCTTGAACCTGAAGCAGAGAGGGCCGTCTGAAAATCTGTAGCTTTTAGCCTGTTACCCTGGGGTTCTACATGACCACTTTGAATATTATACTTCATGCTTTGAGTCATTTTTATTGGACAACCTAATTTTAATGACCAACATTTAACTGATTATATACCAACAACACTCATGGAGTAGATACATATAAATAAAAGAACTAGAAATGCATAATTTCTGTTCCTCCACTGATTTCACGTCTTGGACTTTCTTCTATTGAGCTGATTTGAGCTGAATCAGATATAGAAGATATGCAAAATGTGCAGTACTGGAGGGCTCTAGGACAGGGTTAAGAAACACTGTGCCACTATTGAAATTAATTTGAAGTCCAATTAGAAGCTTTCTCCATGTACTTTAAAGCAAATGGATCACTAATGGGAGAAATTGGTAAGGCCAATATGGCAGCTCTAGTAAAGTAAGTTCTTTATAAACAGTGTTTATGAGTTTGACTTAGATCTAGGAACAGCATTTAAAGAGTTAGTCTTCCTCTACAGGATATTGGTTGGGGCCCCTCAGGCCCGAGGCGTGGGAACGTTGCAGAGGAGCCGCCCTGGTGCCCTGTATCGCTGTCCGGTTACATCGGAGAAGTGTGAACGAGTGGACATCGATGGAAATGGTAACAGTTCAGCTTCATTTTCATGTGATGAACTAAAGTATTAACTCTGCTAAACTGTATCCATTTAAATGTTTCTTGTTTTCTCAAGTGAGTCTAGACCAAGAGAGCAAAGACAACCAGTGGTTGGGAGTCACAGTCAAAAGTCAAGGGATTGGTGGAAAAGTGGTGGTGAGTATATTTTATACATGTGACAGGTAGATCAGACAGATCTGATGTGAAGTGGTCATTGGCTGTGTATAACATTGTAACGAGGTATGTTGTTATGGGAAGAAGAAGAATGTTTAAACACTTTAATAAATAAATAAATACCAAATCAAAATAACGCAGGCAGGCGCACACAGATAATAAAACGTAAGCAAAACACAACGTAACGTAACACACAGAATAAATGTGTCAAAATTGTATCTGTGTGTAGCAACTGTGATCTATGGTGTCCTTGTTAGCGCACCTGCCTCCCATGCTGGAGATGCCGATTCGAGTCCTGCTCTGAGTGGGGCGAGTAGGAACGGAGGGGTTGCACCTGCTCCTGAAGGGCTACTTACATGCAGATTTCATCTCCAATCCTGCTCCATCACATTTTAAGTAAACCTGAACACCTTGGTTAGCTAGTTCAGGTGTGATTGATCAGGGTTGGAGCTAAACTGTCGGGGTGTCCGAAATCGCATACTGTCTGTAGGTACTACAACTGAATTTGCTTACTTACTTATTTTGTGACCGTCATAAAAGTATGTTCTATATAGTATGAAAATGGGTAGTATGAATGAAATTCAGACATACTACATCCGCCATGTTGTTACTGTCACCTGATCAGTTGCGTCACTTCTCTGTCATTCACAAATCCTCCCGTGGCCTCATGGGATATTAAAGTGTCCATTGTATACACACTCCAGAATCTCACCAGAAGTAGTAGGTCATCAAGGTACTTTTCTTCTACTGTTTTTCAAATACTATGCATTCGGACGTACTCTTTTGGCATGCTGTTTTTTGTATACTATATAGTAGGGAGGTATTCGATTTCGGATGCAGTGATTCTCAAACAGTAGGCTGCATCCTAGTACAGCTGCAAACCTGGCCTGCCAAGCGTCGTGAAAGGCTGTCTCAATTTTAAGGATCAGCCTTCTTTTTGTATCCTGCATTCAGAATATTTTGAAAGATGCATCAAGTGTATCCTTCGTGTCCTCAAAACACCCACAGTTCTTTGCACACATTCTAAAGGAACTGGTGAAAAATTATTCAGCACTGAGCTCGTCCAAATTCAAGTCTAGTCTAGAAGTTGAAGAACTTGGATTTAAAGAAAGATGGAATTCAATGCAACTCAAGTACCTCAGTACTCATCCACTACTGCTTTCTTGCAATGTGAATTGGAAATGCTAAAATCAATGTGTCCTGTTCTTGTTTTAATGTCATCTCACAGACGTGTGCTCACCTCTATGAGCTCAGACAACATGTCAACCAGACGTTTGAGACACGTGACCCGATCGGACGGTGTTATGTTCTGAGTGAGGATTTGACTGAGAGAGATGATCTGGACGGGGGAGAGTGGAAGTTATGTGAAGGCCGTTCTCATGGTCATGAGCAGTTTGGATTCTGTCAGCAGGGCCTGTCAGCTAGTTTCACGGCTGACAAAAACTACATCCTGTTTGGGGCTCCGGGTACCTACAACTGGAAAGGTAATGGGATTGATACTATTGAGTTTTTCAAAGATTTATTGGACCACTCAGTTACATGATCAGTTACACTTAGATGCTCAGTAAGAGCTGTGCATGTAAATCTCACTCCCCTGGCCTCAAGAGGCGCACAAGTGACTAACGCTAGATTCTGCGGTCTTTGGCATACTTGTTAGTGAGTCCACCTCCCACGCCGGACACCCGAGTTCTAGTGACCTGGATGGAAGTGAGGTTTAGGGGGGTGAGTGTGACGTAGGCCAGTAAGAGCTGTGTGTGTAAGCCTCACTGGCCTGATCCTGGTCTTGTTAGCACGCCTGACTCCCATGCCGGAGACCCTGGTTCAAGTCCTGCTCAGAGCGGGTCAAGTAGGACCGATTACATTTGCAAGTACATCAATGTATTCTACTAGCCCTAACCCGAACCTTAACCTAACAGTCTACTAATATTCTAATGAGATTTAGTTGACATGTAGTTGCAAATTAATGAGAGATAGCATGTAATTTATACTTAGTAGAATGTCTAAAGTGGACTATCCAAATAAATCCAGTCATTGTCACTTGCACCACACGTTTCATGTTAAAATCCAAATGATCACGTATAGGTCACAAATGTTTTCTTATGAGTAGGTCATTATGTTAATGCACACATTTTTAGCTATTTGGTGTTCGATTATTTATTTGTATAGTTGTCCCTGTGTTACGCCCTGTCTAGTGTTAAAGGATGCAACATGAACAACTTGAGAGTGAAACGATAAAAGTTTGGGAAAATGAAATATTTGAATGGTAGTGATAAACTGATAAATAGCAACAGAAAAGGCCAAAATAACAAATAGAAAAGCTAATCAGTATTACCCTCTTACTAATCCTAGTCACAAAAAATAAAATAATAAATAAACACCCCTAACCCCCTAATCATAAACAATAAATAAAGTTCAAACAAAAATGGTGTCAGACTCCCTACCTCCCAAATACTACATAACATTTTATACAAATGGAATATTTACAATAATGAGCGAACAAATCTGTACTGGGCTAATTCAAAATCAGGGTCAGTAAACAGGCGGTAATCAATATCACAAAAGGTCTGAAAACAACACAAGCGGTCTCAAATAAACACTCAAATCACACTAATACACTCCAAAATCAAATGCAGCAAGTGAGCAACAAGGCTCACAAGAGAAGTTACAAGAGGATCTTTTATAGAACTCCAGGAAGTCAGCTAAACAATCAGGAGGTGGTAGCAATCAGGCTGCAGGAACCAATCAGTCTTTTTCCTGGACAGAATATGTTTCCTTTCCTCACATCTTAGCTCCACCCCCTTAGGATGTGAGGGAAGGATACACCTGTGTATCCTCGCTCATCATCCAAGCTTCCTCACTCCTTGTTCCTCTCCACCTTGCGGTGCAATTAGAGAATTGAGATGCCCTTCAAGATAGCTGAGTTTGATTGGTTGGAGGACGGAGGAGTGAGGAAATGAGGAAGTGTCAATCTGAGTATTGAGAGGCACCCACACAAACACTTCCCCCAACAGAACAGAACACAGGGACGTACCACCCTGGAATATTGTTTGTGATTTAATTGATGTGGATGTCTTTTCTGTAAAACATCTGAACTCTTCTCTTGCTCTATCTGTCTTCCTGTCTGTATGCTCAGGGCTGTTATTTATGGCCAGTCCTGTTGAGGATGCTCTGGTCTATAAAACTTTGGAATCAAAAGCCAAAAGCTCCTTTGAGGACGTCTCTCAGAACAGCTACCTGGGTTTGTAGACAAAGACCATTATGGCAGAACTCTTTCTATGCAATACCTATGCAGTACCTAACTATGCAACACTCATATACCACAATCCAATGCAAGATCAAATGAAATCAGGTACAAAATCATCATGTGGTCAGTTGGCATTAATCTGTCACAGGTTTCTCTGTGGACTCAGCCAAAGGTCTTATGAGTAAGTCTGAGCTGACGTTGGTGGCCGGAGCTCCTCGAGCCAATCACACAGGAGCCGTGGTTCTGCTGCGGAAGGACAACGTCTACCGGCTGATGCCTGACCATATTCTGTGGGGCGAGGAACTGGCCTCCTCCTTCGGTTATTCTGTGGCCACTGCTGATCTGAACAGCGATGGGTAAGACGCTTTTATATGCCCCTGTGTAATAGTGATGTGCTCAATATCTAACAGGATGATTCCATCTACAGTTGGACAGATCTTGTAGTGGGAGCTCCAAATTTCTTTGACCGAAAGGCAGAGATTGGAGGTGCGGTTTATGTGTTTCTGAACCCAGCCAGCCACTGGGAAAAGGCACGGCCGATCCGACTCAACGGAGCGTATGACTCCATGTTTGGGTTGACCGTCAGCAGTACTGGAGATTTGGACCGGGATGGTTATGAAGGTAAGAACAAAACAAGTGTGTTTCACCTTCGTGGTATCTTAGATTGAACTCTGGTTTCGGGTTCTTTGTACAAAGTTACACAGTTAATTGATTCTCTTTGACAGTAAATTTAAAAAGAAAAAAGGTTTATGTAAGATCATATTATAGTTACAGTACAACAGAAGTAAGTACACCTCATAAGCAACATAACTTATCAAAGTATTCAAAACAATACAACTTATATAGTAATTGCATTACTTCTGAGTTGAACAGTAGGGTAACTAACTGATTGGATTTACTGGATTAAAAATACAGGCCCCTCAATAGGAACTCAATATAACAAAAGTCAGTACACTTACTATTACTGTGATTCAAATCTGTTACTTTATCAATACTTTGTTTGTCCACCTTTATTTCTGATGATCGGTCCTCCTTGGCATGGTGAATAAACGATACAAAATAGATAGCCTAAAGGTGTATTCAAGTCAGGCGACATACTTGGCCAGGTAATTTTTCTTTAGAAACTGATTTTGGCATTGTGCAAAAAAATTATCTTACACCAAGCTTCTGCAGACTGTCAGCCAGTATTTTGGTATATCCACAGGAATTCATGGTGCCTAGCCAGGTTCATCTGAGATGGATATCTTGGTCTCATTTGATCTCATTGCTTCTTTTCATATCCTTTAGCAAAGTTCAATCTTGCAGTTTTGTGCTTTAGAGCAAACAATAGGTTAATATGCAATGCGATATATCTTTCACACTGTTATAGAAACTCTGATTTCCAATGATAACCCTTGTGCCATGTCTAAAGCACTTGCTTGTCTGTTTTTCAAGGACATGAGCACAGTGTCTGTGGCGTTATTTTAGGAGGATGGTCACTATGGCTCTGTGGCTCATCTTTGTGAAGTCTCACAGCAGAGTCCAAAACTGAGAAGGTTCTGGTGTTCACAGCTCATTTTATATAAGGTCATTGGAAATCACAGATGTACTCAGTTTTGTTCCAGTGAATACAGGTTTTCTAACTTGAGTGCCAGTCATCATCTTTTGTTGTATTAGTGACTGAAAGCGAGCATGCTAGTGCATGCCAGGGCCAGTCGAGTTTTCACTTCCTCAGGGCCAACGGCAAGAAGATTTTGGTCATGTTGGAACAGGAGGGGGCCATCCCCAAACTGTTCCCACAAAGTTGGGAGCATGAAATTGTATGCTGAAGCATTAAGAGTTCCTTTGACTGGAATCAAGGGGCCAAGCCCAACCCCTGAAAAACAGCCCCACACCATAATCCCCCCTCCACCAAACTTTACACTTCGCACAATGTAGTCAGGCAAGTACCGTTCTCCTGGCAACCGTCAAACACAGATTTATCCATCGGATTGCCAGACAGAGAAGCGTGATTGATCACTCCAGAGAACACGTCTCCACTGCTCTAGAGTCCAGTGGCGGTGTACTTTACACCATTACATCAGACACTTTGCATTTCACTTAGTGATGTAAGGCTTGGATGAGCTGCTCGGCCATGGAAACCCATTCCGTGAAGCTCTCTACACACTGTTCTTGAGCTAATCTGAAGGCCACATGAAGTTTGGAGGTCTGTAGCTATTGACTCTGCAGAAAGTTGGTGACTTCTGCACTCTATGTACCTCAGCATGCGCTGACCCCGCTCTGTGATTTTACGTGGCCAATTTTACGTTAGTGGTATTTTAATACCACTAACAGTTGACCGTGGAATATTTAGTAGTGAGGAAATTTCACAAATGCACTTATTTCACAGGTGGCAACCTATCACAGTACCACGCTTGAATTCACTGAGCTCCTGAGAGTGACCCATTCTTTCACAAATGTGTGTAGAAGCGTCTGCATGCCTAGGTGCTCGATTTTATACACCTGTGGCCATGGAAGTGATTGGAACACCTGAATTCAATGATTTAGAAGGGCGTCCCAATACTTTTGGCAATATGTTAGCCTTTGGACTTAACCTTAATGTAGTTGTTTTTTGCATTCCTGTGATCACAAAGAAATGGAAGGAGGCTTGACTGAAAAAGTATATGGTTTTATGTGAAATAAATGATAAATACTGTTTGATTTAGCATGACTGGGGCCTGTACTCTCAATAATAGCCTTTCTAAATTAGTAGTTTTTTTGTTGTTCATAAGAGGAAATACTCTACACGTGAACTTAGAAATAATGCAGTTATTATCAAATATCATTTGATAGTTCAGTGATATTACACAGGGGTGTACTCATTTCTTGTATACACAGTATAGCATTTTCTCTCAAATCTTGTCAAATTGGAATCTGAATGTGTTTGTTTCCAGACATTGCTGTTGGAGCCCCATTTGATGGAGACGGGAAAGTTTTTATTTACCGTGGCACTTCATCTGGCATTGATACCAAACCTTCGCAGGTAAACCTTCTCTCTCTCTCTCTCTCTCTCTCACACACACACACACACACACACACACACACACACACACACACATACACATACGTTTGTTTTTGTAAATTGTGGGGACATTCCATAGACGTAATGGTTTTTATACCGTACAAACCATATTTTCTATCCCCTTACACTACCCCTACCCCTAAACCTACCCATCACAGGAAACTGCACATTTTTACTTTCTCAAAAAAACTAATTCTCTATAATTGTAATACCTCTCCTTGTAATACCTATGTCATACCCATGTCATTACACATTTGTGTCCTGATATGTCACAAAAACACGTGCGCACACACACACACACACACACACACACACACACACACATGCTGGAAAAATATTTTGTTTTAAGACTGTTATTCATATCTTTTTCTTTATGGTGTCAGTAGAAAAAAAAATTATTACATTTACGAATATTCCATATGCACATATTGTAATTATCCATTGAGATTTTTGTATGGGAAAACAACTTCTGAGTTGTTCTGTAGAGTCACAATGATGAATTTCAATGATATCAACAGTTCTTGAGTATTAAAATATTCAATATTGTTCAACAATTAGTTCTGTCAGTCTGTGTATTATTGGTGGGGATTTTAAAGTCAATATTTCTGCAGGTTACATTATTACACCAGTAGACGGCGTATGAGTGAGTCTTTGAATCCTTCACTGAAATGATTTGTTTGAAAACACTGATTTATTAAGAAAGATGTGCAATGGTTATGCTGTAATTTTTGTAATTTTTCTCTTCGTGCTTCATGCTTTTGGTCTGAAAATCAACAAGGCTAATCATGCTGATATTCAGAACAACAGCATTACTTCTTGTGTGATATTGATTCATTCTAACAGCTTTCAGTAATATGTTCAAGGTTCTGTTTACTGAATCGATTTATTGATATTCAACCAGCATTGCCATTACACTGTTTTGAATTTAATTGGCTGTATATTTATCATCATATGAAGGTTCTGGATGGGCTTAATGCAGGGGTCAAGCGACTGGGATATTCCATATCTGGAGGACTGGATATTGATGGAGATTTTTATCCAGATCTAGCTGTCGGCTCCCTCAGTGATCAGGTTGTGCTTTACAGGTGAGATCTGAACTGCTGGTTTTTCTTTTTTTGACACTGGAGCTGCAAATTAAAATGTGTGTCCGGTATCAAAGATGTCTGCTGAATATTTAAAAATAGATGAAATTGCAGTCATTTAAATCCTAAAGCCCTGTGTATACTTCAATTTCCGCATTCCGGACACGTCTCTTTTTTTATTTTATTATATACTTTTATACTCTACTAGACATCGGAGGGGAGAATTGAGTCGTGTCATCAACAGGACATTCATTCGGCAGGATGGAAGAAGAAAAGTAGTGGAGTAGTTCAGAAGAAACAACAATGCACAAACTTCGCACAAACGCATGTCAAATATGCCATCCATTGTAGTGTTTTCAGTACTGTGCGAGATTGAGAGTGGTGCAGGTATGACATCACTTTGTAGGCCAAAAAGCGAGTTAGCATTTTAGCACTTCCCGTTCCATCATCCCAAAGTCATTGGATTTTGTTAATGGGATTTTGTTGGCTGAAATAAAGTCTGTGGTGAACACAAGCTCAAGACACTTTCATGTTTTATTCTATGATATAATATACATCAGTATTACCACACTTTTTTTTTTAAGCTGTTACGTGCCTTGAAAAAGGCAGTCGCTAACAAGTGGCTAAATTGGACTATGGAGGCTGTCGGGGACATTAAACGTCATCAGCCGAACAGGTAAACTCAGTCTAAAGTTTAGTGATGATGACGTTGAAGTCGAGCGACCGTGGTGTAGTCCGTTTATAGCTTACCTAGGCTAAAGCTGCATTTAAACTGCATTTAGGCTTCAAAATTCATAAAAGTTGTTAATCTGTGAAAATTACAAAATGTGCAAGTATCATAAACTAAAAAGTTTCTGTCAAGGGAACCAGCGTGATACGAACTGCCTGTTGGCCTACAAAGTGACTGTAATGAGGTTCGTTGTTATGGGAAGAAGGAGGCAGGAACCGGCGAACATTCAACAAACTTTAATCAAATAAAAAACACGAAAGAAAGTAAAAACACAGGCAACCCCTCACGGACGACTGCCGTGCACACACATAATAAACATAAACAAAATGTAAATTCCAGGCCTGGTCCTCTCTCGTCCTTCACTGTCGTCGCTCCGCTCCTCCTTATGCGCCCAAGCTCAGACCGTTGCGGTGCGCAGGTGGTGCTTATTATCACTCGCCCCGTTGTCACGGTCCCTCTGCCTTGTCCTGCTTGCCACATACCCCCAGCACCTCTTGCTCTTACAGGCTCCGGCCCATGGTGAACGCCGGCGACTCTTCCGCTCCCTCTCGGACGACAGCCACCCCACTTGATCCAGAGGCGCAGCAGCAAGATCTCCGTCCCACCGGTCTTCACTCGCTCTAGCACCACCGCCACTCGTGGTCTTCTCTCTTCCGCTCTGCCCGACCTCCTCAGCACCGCGATCCCCCTCAGCAGCGAGGGCTCTCTGACAGAATGTCCCTCCTTCCTCCTGGGCTTTGGCACCAATGTAATGGAGTTTGTTCAAATGGGAAGAAGGAGGCGGGAACCGTCGAATGTTAACACGTTAACACACAAGACTTTAATAAATAAATAAACAAAACAAAAGTAACGCGGCCAGCCCCTCACGGATGGCTGCCACGCACATACGTAATAAAACATAAACAAAACACAACATAAAAGACCAGGCCTGGTCCTCTCTCGTCCTTCACTGATGTCGCTCGTCCTTGTATGCCTCTGGGCTCCCTCATGAGAGGACTCGCGACCAGTGTGCCTCGCAGGTAACGGTCATTCTCATCTCGCACCGGTCTCGCTCGCTCCTGTTCAAGTTCAAGTTTCAAGTTCAAGTTCATTCTGCCCCGTCTCTCGCTCTCGCCCACCTCGCCACAGTGACATTATATCTGAAAAACTCTATTGCAACCTAGTGGACTCTTCTGTCTTTCTTGTGCATGCGCTGTTGTACGTGCACTGTCCGCATATTTTCCAAAATTGGATGTAGACGGTGTGTGCAGATGTCCGCGAGCCCTCCTGATGATGGACGGCCAAAGTACACTTTGGGCTTAGGCAGTAGCTACTCTAAGATGCAAGATGCTTTCAGACTCATTGATTGTTTGTCCATCAGGTCACGTCCAGTGGTCCATGTGATCCGAGAGATTTCCATCGAGCCTCAGTACATTGACCTCACCCAGCAGAGCTGCCAGGGCCAAGATGGTGTTTGGTCAGAAGTTACTTATACTTTTTCTAATGCTTTTTCATTGTGTATATGACATCTTGCTAGGAAATTAAACGCACAATGATTTATCATACACATATATTCATTATATACAGTATAGATAAATCCATTTCAAAGTGATATTTTAATCTGTAACAGCAGCATTGTGTGTTGTCTTCATCTAGTGTGGACGTGAAGGCCTGCTACACGTACACCGCTTATCCAGACTCCTACTCACCACATATCAGTAAGAAATTCTGCATCTACAACCACAACATTCGCTGTAAGTGCATATATATATATATATACGTGTATGTTTGATTGTTTCTGTGTTGCTCCTTCACATCAGCACTCAGTGTACATTTTGAGGCAGACGTGGAGCGTAGGAAGTTGGGTCTTCCTCACAGAATTCACTTCCTGGATCGCAGTTTATCAGAGCTGGAGTACGTTCATTCTGTGGAAGTGGAGCTACATGGACAAAAACATCCGGACTGTCAAACAGTGACTTTTGTTGTGCAGGTAGAACTAGAGATGCAGGTGAATGTGCCCCCTTTCCACCTGGTATGGAGATGGTATATGAGGTGCCTTTTTGCCGAACACTAAATACAGGTGGAAACAGGGTATAAAACATTTTGTGAATGTCATCACTTTTATTTATACCACTTTTTTTTTGTTTCAATGCAGCAATCACTAGTATCATTATCTATATCTCCATCCAAAGTTGCGAATTTAACTTTGGCATAAAATTAGAATATTGCCTAAAACATTTGGGAATAAAGCACCGTCTCTATCCCATGTGTTCAAGAGAATAAAATTGTCATTTCCTGGGAAATTGGCACAAAATATCTGTAATAAAACTTTAAGTTGCTGCAACCGGCAAAGCCACTGTGGCTCTTTTTTTCCTACTGTACGTCTTCAATGACTTGCGTCACAGAGATGCAGACGAACACAATAAACATTGTCTGTCATGTTCTCTTGCGTTTGGGTACACAATCATGTGAGACATTTCTCAAACCAACCTTTGAGATGCGGTGCAATGCGATTGGTCCACTGGTTAGTCCAGTTACCCAATCATATCCTCTTAGACAAATTCATGTTTTTTTCATGTAAATGTGTTTCCATCGTAGTTTGTGCAGTAGCGGTTGAACGTTTTTTAAAGTCGACATTTATGTGATGAAAGTCGAGTCAATGTCAACTAAACGTTAATGTACAAATAAGCCTGACCCTTGAGCTGAGACTCGAACTCAGGTTTTCTTGTGCACAGCTATGGCATATGAACCAGCACTACCCACAAGGCTATTGTTCCTACAAAACAGATTATTTGTATCAGTTCTTTTGTCTTTGGGTCATTATATTTCTCACAGATTTCCACTCGTTCTAAATCAGACACAGATAATGTAGCACAGTAAAGATCACATGTATATGAATGCATTGCGTGTGAATTAATTCTACCTGGCAGCATCTCTAGTAATAGTGAAGCTGTGGGTTTTAGTTACTAAGAAATATACGCTTGAACTTTTCACTTTCTAAGATATTTTATTGTTAAATCACAGAACAGTGTTGCCAATACATTTCTGCGCTACTGAATGTTTCTGTGTGTATGCGTGTGATGTGCGCGCTACTGTCTGTATGTGTGTGTGTTACATTGAAGCAGTGCATTAGTTTAGAACTGCAATTAACTTGCGTGTAACTACAATAAGCTGTTTAAAACGTGCATTAGTTCAATATTGAGCATCCAGATGGTATAATCAAATATATATCTTGTGGAGCGCTCTCGGAGTATGTATGCATTTATTTTAACTCTTTCTAACTGCTGGAAAAGCATTTTAACTCTTTTAAAAAGACTTAAGTCTTTTTAACTGCTGGAAATGTAGCGTGATCAGCATGATCAGCGACTAGTCAACATCATGCTTAAAGCATCATGGCAGAGCATTAAAGTCGACTAGTCTATGCAACCCCTAGGGCCCTATCCAAGCTCATGGTTTGAAGCGCATGGCGCAGGTGCACTTGGTCTGAATCCACTTTTGCTAGTTTACTGACAGAAAAAACGAAGATGTGCCAGAATGCCAGGTGCATTGTCGAAAAGGGTTGTACCTAGTCTCTTAATGAGTCATGGGTGTGTTTTTGGCGTAACGTGCAATAAACCACTCAGAGTCTCATCTCCCATTCCCTTTAAAAGCCAGTTGTGCTTGCACCATGGTGGAGAAATAGGTTCATAAAACTCAAAACAATAAAACAATTCAGATTACTTAAAGTGTCAGTTGTGTGAAATCAATAGTAAAAGAAAGTTCTAAATATTCATAAAAGTGAATTGATTTAACTAATTTGTTTAATTGAAGCTTACCCTACTTAAATTTGAGCATTAGGGTTTACAGTGTAGTCTTATATAATATCTCAAATGCTCTGATCCAAAGTTCGCATTTGTCAGCCGTATACGTCATAGGGAATGTCGAATTTTTTAAATAAAAGTTATTCCTCGTGAAGCAATATAATGGTTACTTTTTCCGAAATGAGGCAGCCAACAAATGTGACCTCCCGAGGGCACAGCCTTCAAACACAGCAATTGAAACTGGAACATTGTGAAAAAATCAACACATTGAACATAAAACATAAAACAACATTCAAACTTTTCTGCCAGAATATGCACACATTGCGATTGAAATTGCTGCTACATTTCATAATATGAGAGGAGGGTCTCAATGAAGTCCGATCACAAGTGGTCAGAGGAGATGCATGTTAATCTCAGGGCAATCACAGGGCAATATGAACTCTTCTGTTCTCATTTCACCAGGAAAACATTCTGGACAAGCTGCGGCCCGTCTCTCTGGCTATCACACACACTATACGGAAAAGCAGACATCACCATCACACAGGCCATAAACACCATAACCAGCTGAGCCCTGTCCTGAGCCTCAGTCCCTCCAACACGCTCTACTCTGAGGTACAACAGATGTACATTACATGTTCTACCATTCACCATTTCTGATTTGGTTTGTCTGTTGATTTTGGTTGTGATTGGTCACTCAGTGCATTCTGTGTTCAGATGCTTGTGTATAATGACTCTACACTGTACATTTGTCTCAAGAAAGCGATGTCCTACATTAGTTTAATATTGCTCTCATGTCACTCCGTGTAGGGTTGCACAATTAACCCTCCGGGACTGTTCGAGTATAGGTCATAAAATATATATTTTTAAATGTTATTTCAATCTAATGATTGTACAATTTTTTTTTTTTTTTTTTTTTTTTTGATTTTTAGTTTGATAATATTTTTTATTTAATATTTAGTATTTTTGTGTATTTTATGGTACTAAATTATATTTATGCAGTAATTATAATCCATTTATTCACTTTTTGAGCATAGACCTAACAATTTAATTTCTTCTAGGGCCCTATTTTAATGATCTCATCTCCCATTCCCTTTAAAAGCCAGTTGCGCTCGCACAATGGCAGATTCGCTATTTACATGGCGAAATATAGACACCCACAACCTGACGAGTCAGTTTAAAGTCGAGTCGTGTGTATTACCACGATTGGTTAAATAAGTAGCCAATTTCATTCATTACTGCAAATGGGTAATTCTGATACATGCAATGACTATCCATTGTGACATGTAGGCATTTTTATCTTTATGTACACAATAATAATCTTTTACATTGTAATCCTTTGATTTTTAATATTTGGCATGTGTGTGTGCTGCGGCGCATCCCTGTGAGTGTACGTGTGTTGTGCACCACCTATAGGCACATATGTGACCCTGGAGGAATGGACCACAAGGGTAAATTTTTTGAAATTGAGATTATACATCATATTAAAGCTGAATAAATAAGCTTTCCATTGATATATGGTTTGTTGGAATCTGAGGGTGCAAAAAAATCGAAATATTGAGAAAATCGCCTTTAAAGTTGTCCAAATGAAGTCCTTAGCCATGCATATTACTAGTAATAAAACATTTTTGATATATTTACAGTAGGAAATTTACAAAATATCTTCATGGAACATGATTGTTACTTAAT
This sequence comes from Paracanthobrama guichenoti, assembly GCA_018749465.1. Lineage (NCBI taxonomy): Eukaryota > Metazoa > Chordata > Actinopteri > Cypriniformes > Gobionidae > Paracanthobrama > Paracanthobrama guichenoti. Next base: position 146,291 of record JAGHMJ010000036.1, on the reverse strand, counting down.
ATCCAAATGATTTTGGGCATAAAAGAAAAATCTATCATTTTGACCCATACAATGTATTGTTGCCACAAATATACCCGTGCAACTTATAACTGGTTTTATGGTCCAGGGTCACATATTACTAATGCGCCCTTTAAATAACACAAAAAATACTGCGGGTTTTAGTTGCGCAGTCGTTTTCAGTTTCTCAAAATAGCAACACGCCAACAATGCGCCTGAACACACCTCGTTTTTAGACCAGCACGCCCATGGGCGAACAGATGGGCGCGAGTGCATTTGCTATTTAAACAACGTGACGCTGGACGGTGTTGATAACTGCATTAGCAGATTATTGCTGAAGTAAAAAAAAGTTGAATAAATTTAACTTGAAAAAAGGTATAAAAGTTTGCATTTATTATGAAAGATGCACAAAAATACCTTTTTAAATATTATATGAAAATAATATATTTAGCAAAACACGTTTTACTCTAAAACTGTGATGAATTTTAATTTAAAGTTGATATATCAGAAACAAATCAGTTTTCAGTAAGAATTTGTGAATTTGTTTGGCCGCAGTACCAAACGCTTCCAATGGATGAAATTCCCATTCATTTTCAATGCGTTCATTTTTGACCGCAAACAACACGTGTGAATTATTATTTTTTTTTCTACCCAAAGCATGTCCATGATTGTTTCTTGTTTTCACACAGCAAGTGCCAAAACCTTTACCAAGTTTCATACCATTTCTATGAAAAAAAAAAAAAACTTTAACGTTTTTGCTTAAATGACCGAACAGCAGCAGAGGGTTAATTTGGAAAAATAATCAAGATTGTTATAATGGCTGTCATTTCACAAATTGTGAAAAATGGCATCCTATTTAGACCCCGTCAAAGTCAAGTAAAAAAGAATTGTATAGTCCTTTTGACAATACACATTATTTCAAAGCAGCTTTAGAGAAAAATCCTGATTTTTAATTTCTTAATGCCTTATAGTCGCATTTGAGATGTGCGATAATATAGTTACATTTTGCGACAATCAAGCAGTTGAGATTTGCTATATAGGCCTAGTATACACTTTATATAAGTTTACATTTATATCTGTCTTTGGATTTATTTACAACACTTTTTTTGCAACAGTTAACCCAAAATCAATATTGCATGCTCATGAATTAATTTAAGTAGTCATGTCAGGGTTTATTTTGTAAAAATTACTAGCTGTCTGTATATTATCCCTGTTTATCCCTTATATGTTTATCGAATGGGAATTCCAATCCATCAAGAACCAGTAGTATACGTAAATGAATGTGCAAGCTTTCTGTCTGTTCTCAGGTTAATTTCGTCAGGGAAGGATGTGGTGAGGATAAAATATGCCAGAGTAACCTTCAGCTCATCTATCAGTTTGGCACAAAAGCACCCATTTCAAATGCCTTCACTCCTCTACCGCGGTAAGTTTCTGAAGCGACGTCTCAGTCACTGCATACTTAAAGTGTGAGCAGTTATAAATATGTGCATGGACTCATCCTAAATGTGAACATGTTTCCTAAATGTTGCTACAAACCATTCATAAATTGCCTGTACATGTGAAAGTATTTTTCCTAAACCAGTGCAAGCATTTCACTCACAGTGCAAAACATGATTTGGGTTTAATAAAATAACAAAATTTCCTAATGCATAGAGGCCCTCATTATTTTAATTTCTCCCACATGCTCTGCGTTTAGAGACGGCTCTGATGTGCCGGTCTTCTCTCTGTCGGATCAGAGGTCAGTAGTGCTGGAGGTCACGGTGACTAACATGCCGTCTAACCCAGAAACCCCGCAGGAAGACGGAGATGATGCCCATGCCGCCCAGCTGCTGGTGTCTCTACCAAACACGCTGTCGTACTCTGGACTCATGGGGCAGCAGGTACACCATCAGCAATGCTGAGGTTGTTTATGTGCCGTATGCAGTTCTCATAGTCTCCTGATGCTGGTCTTGTTTTGAAGGTATTATGTGAAGTCAATCAGAACGGCTCTCAAGCGCTGTGTGAACTGGGCAATCCACTCAAAAGAGAAGCGACGGTACAGTAACGGTCTCACATGCACAGTTACACAATTCTGACCTTCAAGAAACTCAAATTGACCATTAATTCTTTATGTCAGGTCAAATTTTATCTTATTCTGAGCACTTCTGCGATCACTATAGAAACAACGTCACTGTCTGTTCATCTCGCACTGTCTACGTGAGTTTCACTTCTGTTTTCTGCCTGACGTTTGAAAATTTATTTCTTTTGTGAGCAAAACAAAATCATACAAATGACGTTGAATGAATCTCACAATGAAATGTCTGGGACCTGAATATTAGGACCATATTTATTTTGCATTGTAACATTTTCATGACCCCCCCCCCAAAAAATCTTTTTTGGTAGCACTTTATTTTACAGTCCTGTTCTCCATGTACATACCATGCACTTATTATAGTAATTACAATAACTGTGTAGTAATTAGGTAGGGTACAACGGGCCTAAAGGCTCCATGGGGTAAAAGGCTCCCTTGAGTTTATTTTTCTCTAAACCACTAGATGGCACAAAAACCAAAAACTCAGCACTTACCAAAGCATCCACTTTTCGCGATGCACGTGGAAATGTGTCTGATCCTTGACATGATCGTGGGCAGCAGCGCAAAGTTGATTCTGTGCTCATTTGATCTAATGTTTGATGTTTTTAAAAATATAAAAAAATATAGATTTAAGTACCAAATAAGAATCGCTAAAAGTATTGAATATATATATAAGACAAAGGTCTTCTTAATGATTTTCAGTTTTGCTCAAGGTAAGTAAAACAACATTTTTTTAATAACGGAAGAATATGTAAAAGTATGGTATTTGTGGTAAAAGGCACAATAATTAACATGATGATAAACATGCGCTGACTTTTCCATTTGTTGACATGCTTAGATTCAGATTGTAAATATCATAAATAAAGTTGGGTGTCCACCTTTGAGATAATCACCATATTTATAATGAAACCATCATATTTAAAAATATATCAATCATATCACATTAGAGTTTAAACCCTTTAGCCCCATTGTGCCCTACTAACCCTGAAGCTACCCCTGAACCTAACCTTAACCCTTGTAGTTACCTTATATTAACCAGTACTTTCTTAGGTAAGTACACTGCAAGTACACATACTGTAAAATAAAGTGCAAGTTTTTTTTTTTTTTTTTAATGCATAAAAGATTTTTTAGAAACCAAATTCAGTACCACACAAACTACCATGATGTATTTGTACTTACATGTAGCATACTTAGGGCCAGATTTACTAACGGGGCAACTTATTATTACACAGTTATTTACTAACGGGGCAAATTCCATAAAAGCACATAATGGGACTGTGAAGTTCTGCAGGTGGATCTACTGACAATGCACAACTTAAAGAACACAGACGCAGAAGCTCCTTTCCATTATGAAGCAATCTACCAAGAGCAGCGTACATTAAAAATAACATGGCTTGGCAAATGAGAGGTTCGGATAACGTCTCCTTCTGGCATTTTAAATAAAGAAACACTAGTGGGGAAATTTCTCTGATGTCAAGCGCACAAAAAATGCTTTAAGACTCATGTTCAGCGCCCAAGTCCCACCCCAGAAAGTTCCTGAAGTTTGAAAAAGTACTACCTCGTGAGCAGGGACTTTCTGAGGGGGAAATCTTTACCCAGAACTTTATTTAGACCCTGGTCCCTGCGGTCGAAACACACCGATACCATCCCAAAGTCCCTAGTTCCTGGGGAAAGTTCCTGCGGTAAGTTCCTGCGGTGGAAACGTGGCTATAGTGTGTGTAGTATGAATGTAATCTGGACCTACTACATTCACCATGCTGTCATTTATCATGTGACCACACTGCCATTCACAAATCCTCTCCTGCGGCCTCATGGGATGGTAAAGTGTATAAACAGCATACTTCCCTACTATATAGTAGGCGAAAAACAGTATGTGTAATGATGAGCGTTACACATACTGTTTTTCGCCTACTATATAGTAGGGAAGTATGCCGTTTTTAGATGCAGCTACTGTTTTTGTTATTATGTTCCGCATGTCTTGTCAGGACTTTAATGTTACTTCCTGTCCCGATGTTCTTGTGTTTGCTTATTTCGGTTGTTATTATTATTTCTAATAAATCTCCTGCATCTAGATCCTCTCCTCGTTACAGTTTTGTTTACCCACTATATTGTGAGGATCCACTGCCTTTCTGCTAGTTTCCATCGATTTTTCCATCGACTGCATATGACTCAATCATAGCCGAGTGTTTTTGAACGTTTTTTTTTCTTTTCATTTTGTTTGGTTTAATAAATGAGTCAAAAAGAGGAGTAGCACCTTACCTTTGAAAATACAGGTATAACTGTGCTTTAACAGTTTGCCAGCTTAAACAAAAAAAAAATGTCATGAGCTTCTAGGATTGTAAATTCACCTTTTTTTCTATAGCGCTTTTTACAGTACAGATAGTTTCAAAGCAGTGGTCAGGGTGAGACAAATGTAAGACAAATTCTGCTGTACAGCAGCTCTACAGAAGACAATAGTGTCATTATTCATCTCAGATCAATTCAATGTTGATTCAGTTCAATAAATGTAAAGTTCATCAATTATGAAATAAGTTCAATTTAGTTATAATCAGCTCTACAGAAGACAAAAGCATCGTTATTCAGTTCAGTGTTTCGGGGCCTGCAATCTAGTCTTGGGGTGCCAAGTCATATGGATCTGTGCTGCTTTTAGTCTTTAATTTGTCCAAATACTGTTGCTTGGAATATAGTTTATAGTAGTGATCCTCACAAGATGGCGCCACCATCCTAGCATGCAACGTATCTTCACATTCCCTATAAGGTCAGCCGCAAAAATAACTGTCCATGCCTTTTCATGGCTAATTTTCCACTGCATGTCTGTAGTAAATCCCCGCAGTGGTTTTTTTAATAGCAAAAGAGGGTTTACTGTTAGTAAATCTGGCCCTTGGAGTGTAAGACTTTTCTTTTATTTCTTCTAACCACTTACTGTTTGGAAAGGAGGCCATTTAGCACCAGAACATAAAAATATATATTTTTTGCTCAGCACAAAACAAAAATTGCTTCCTGTTAAAATGTAACCTGGACATTGTTGTGAGATTCACCCTGTTGCAAAAATGCCAAAACAAATGGAATGATTTCAGCCATGCACATGCCATATGTGTCAATCACACACAGGATAAGTGAGCAACCTGCTTTGGTCCCCGTCATGGCGTATGCGCGAGTGGTGATCGAGCTTCCTCTGGTGCTCAGCGGGTGTGTGTTCACTTCCTTTTCTCTCTGTTCATTGCTGTTTCTGAAATAGCATGTCACCATAGTGTATAATCTCACAAATGTCTGTAAATGGATCTAATATTTAATATTAAATGTCCTCAAAAGCTATTCTTAAAATGTGCTGTGATGATGGTGGTTCTCCTGTAGGCTGGCACGCCCTCATCAGCTGTTCTTCAGCGGAGCGGTGAGGGGCGAGAGCGCCATGACCTCACTGGAGGACGTCGGAAGCGCAGTGGACTATGAATTCATTGTAAGTATGTGTGCTCAGAAGAAGATTTTATTGCTCAGAAGGCGCTCTATCATATCTCAAAATATTTAATGTTTAAAGCTGCACTTTGGTCATTTTTGGTTTAAAACTAACGACATTCCATTATTAAACTAACAAGTCTGATAACAAAAGCCTTATAAAGGTATACCTAATGTACATTATAATGCATTTTTTAAATAAATAATTGTAACCAAAAGTTTGTAATGCGCTTTAATGCATTATACTATCTAAAGATGTGTTCAGTAAATAGATAAGTATTATAATATATTTTAACTGTGGTTACAATTATTCATGAGGCCATACAATGCATTATACGGTGTATTACAAGGCATAATTAATGCATTAAAATACTTTTGTAATACATTATATATAAAGGCTTTAAGTAAAATGTTAATTTTAGTTCTCAATGTTACTGAACATTTATTTTAATCTGTTTAACTTTTGATTTACACGATTTAATTATAAAACTACATTTCATAGAGCTGAAATACCGCAGAGACCGCACATTGTAAGTGTTTCCCACAGAATCGATTTGGAGTCGCTAAGGAAAGAATTGCAACTTTTTCTCTCCTACCACTAATAAGTACTTTATATTAAATCATATGGATATTAACAGTGCTGGGGAAAGTTACTTATAAAAGTAATGTTATAATATTGCATTACTCATTACAAAGTAACTAATACGGTTTTTCTCAACATAAGAACTTATTCGTATATGCATTCACCTTTACTATTTCTCTCAAAAATGATGATCGTGTTGGTAAGTACTAATTACTAATTACGTGTATCCTTAAATTCTTTTTACAACACCGGAAAAGATAGTTTATACTCTTCTTCTACTTCTTCTAGCGTGCATGCAGTCGAGTTCTGTTGACAACTACGCATCGCTCAACATGCGTCACTTACTCAGTTGCTCTGATTGGTTGTAGGTATTGAGTGCAGAGGCATTTTCTTTCTTGGCTTGGTTGAAACACGCCTCAATAATCACAGCCCAATGGAACAGTATCAGACTCATATTCAGTATGATGAAGTCAGGCTACATAATCACGACTTCTAAAGTGGGAATTTTGAAATTTCCAATAGCACATGAAGGCAGCATTACTAACTCAAACAGGTCCTGCCCCTTTATTCGGCAAATTATTTAAATGAGGAATATTGTGGCATATTTGTTAAAACTACAATGGCGGTGTTTCAGGGAGTTCAGAAACAGTGAGACTGTAGAGAAGTAGGGACTATGGAACTTTGCAGAGCTCAAACAGCAACATTACACACTAAAGAAAGATGAACATTTAAAAAAAAAAAAGCAAAAAAACAAACAAACATAAGAGGTCAAGTTGAGCTTTTAACTCTGAAAACTTGGAGATATTGATTAGATCTGTTCTGAAACAGATGAGATACATGTGAGATTACTGTGAGAAAAAGGAGACTTTAACAGTCTCCATTTGCTCTCCAAATCATCTAGTTTTTGGAGAAAACTGTATGGAGAAATGGAAGGAACAGGATAGAAATAACTCATGTGGCAATGTGTGATGACAGGTGTCTAATGCTGGGCAGCCTCTCCAAACGTTCGGCTCGGCCTCTCTGAACATCCTGTGGCCGTACGAGCTGATCAATAAGAAGTGGCTGTTGTATCCGAGCGCTCTGCAGGTCGGCGGCCATCCACACACTCGCTGTGAACCACAATCGGCGCTCAACCCTCTGGGCCTCCATCAACCGCCACAAGCAGAAAACCTTAAGGTACTCGCAAACACCCATCAAATGAAGCTGCTGGTCATCAATAAATGCAAGAGACATTTATATGGGTCATCTGTGAACAGAGCAGCAGAAAGGTACGCTCGCATCCGACCGAAGAAGATGTGGTCCCCAAAAACACAGTTGGCAAAATCACTCCAGCTGTGTCTGCGTCTGAGAGAAGGAAGTCTCTCACACTGGTCAGTTTCAATCAGAGAGTAGACAAAATGAGAAATACATTTGCGACCATATATCATTCCGTAACCTGTGTAACTGTGATCTGAGCTGCTGGTGTGTTTCAGGATTGTTTACTGGGCTCTGCGCGCTGCCTGCTCTTCCGGTGTCCTCTAGACACATTCTCCGACTCCATCCATATCAGGATCCGAGCAAACTTGTGGAACAGCACTTTCATTGAGGTGAGAGCCGCTTGATACTTTTGAACGATCGTTTTCCCTGTTGATATGGTGTGACCGTAACTATCAGCTCAACGGAGAGTTACACTGAAAGGAATTCTTAATTTATTGCTAGTTAAAAGATGGAAACACAGTAATTCAAGCCCACAGTCAGTGAATTACTGTCCATAATTGTGCCCAGGGTTCATAGTGTGTCTATACATACACCATATTGCCAAAAGTACTGGGCCACCCCTCCAAATCATTGAATTCCAATCAATTCCATGGCCACAGGTGTATAAATTCAAGCACTAGGCATGCAGACACTTCTACAAACATTTGTGAAAGAATGGGTCACTCTCAGGAGCTCAGTGAATTCAAGCATTTTAACGTGATAGGTTGCCACCTGTGCAATAAGTGCATTTGTGACATTTTCTCACCTCTAAATATTCCACTGTCAACTGTTAGTGGTATTATAACAAAGTGGAAGCAATTGGAAACAACAGCAACTCAGCCATGAAGTGGTAGGCCACGTAAAAATCACAGCACGGTGCAATGTGCAGAAGTCACCAACTTTCTGCAGTCAATAGCTACAGACTTCCAGACTTCATGTGGCCTTCAGATTAGCTCAAGAACAGTGCGTAGAGAGCTTCATGGAATGGTTTCCATGGCCAAACAGCTGCATCCAAGCCTTACATCACCAAGTGAAATGCAAAGCATCGGATGCAGTGGAGACGTGTTCTCTGGAGTGACCAATCACACTTCTCTGTCTGGCAATCCGATGGACAAGTCTGGGTTTGGCGGTTGCCAGGAGAACGGTACTTGTCCATTGACTGCATTGTGCCAAGTGTAAAGTTTGGTGGAGGGGGGATTATGGTGTGGGGTTGTTTTTCAGGGGTTGGGCTTGGCCCTTTAGTTCCAGTGAAAGGAACGCTTAATGCTTCAGCATACCAAGACATTTTGGACAATTTCATGCTCCCAACTTTGTGGGAACAGTTTGGGGATGGCCCCGTCCTGTTCCAACATAACTGCGCACCAGTGCACAAAGCAAGGTCCATAAAGACATGGATAAGCGAGTTTGGTGTGGAGGAACTTGACTGGCCTGCACAGAGTCCTGACCTCAACCCGATAGAACACCTTTGGGATGAATTAGAGCGGAGACTGCGAGCCAGGCCTTCTCGTCCAACATCAGTGCCTGACCTCACAAATGCGCTTCTAGAAGAATGGTCAACAACTCCCATAAACACACTCCTAAACCTTGTGGAAAGCCTTCCCAGAAGAGTTGAAGCTGTTATAGCTGCAAAGGGTGGGCCAATTCCATATTATACCCTGCGGATTAAGAATGGGATGGCATTAAAGTTCATGTGAATGTAAAGGCAGGTGTCCCAAAACTTTGGCAATATTGTGTATGTGCAATAAGGCCGTAACCATGTCTTGAATACTAGGGGGGGGGGACCATTTTTTTTTGTATAAAGCATAAAGAAATAGAACAGTGAAGGAAAAAATAAAAAAAATTTGGAAATAATTGAACCATTGAAATAATTTTGAACCAAATTACATATTTTTTTCAATTATTTTTTCTATGGAGATTACGCCCCTGGTCTGCAGTCTAATGGACACACAAATGGATTACAGATGCAGAACTCTCAGTACAGTGTTCACTCTTTCCATTTATTAGGAGTTTCCATCAGTCAGTGCTGTGGAGCTGCTGGTCAGAGCCAATATCACCATTAAATCCGACATCAGGCATCTAGTGCTGAAGGATGCTGCTACACAGGTCAAAAAAAGCACACATGATCACACATGCTCACACTTCCATGCTTGTTCTTGTTAGTGCTTCAGTGTTTGTGTTTGTGTTTGTGCAGGTGTCAGTAATGATTTACCCAGAGCATGGGCTCGCAGACCAGCACAGCATCCCGTGGTGGATCATTCTTATTGCTGTCCTGGCTGGAGTTATTGTTCTCGCTCTGCTCATATGTGTACTGTGGAAGGTGAGTGTACACCTTAATAACGCATCTGCTTTTATTGTACAACATGCACACTGCAAAAGATTTTTTCTCAGTATTTTTACCTTGTTATCCAGTAGGAATATCTAAACATTCTTGCATCAAAGATAAGTCTTGTTTTGTGAAAAATTTAAGTGCCCCTATTATGCTATTTTAAAGCGTCCTAATTTTGTTTTTGAGTCTTCTACAATAGGTTTGCATGCATCCAAGTTAAAACAAAACACTTTATTTTCTCATAATGTCCACTGCAGCATCAGCATCAGCATCATGTCCACTGCAGCGGTTTGACCAAGGATTCGGTCTCTAAAGCCCGCCTTTCTGAGAGCCTGCTCTGCTCTGATTGGTCATATGGCCCTGTCTGTTGTGATTGGTCGACCACTTACAGCTTGTGTTGGAAACCAAACACCCATTAGCATTTCTGCATTTCAGCTCTTCCTTAGCACTTGATACACAGCAATTGCGCCGGTTTTACCGTCTCAATCTCATCAAGTGGATTTGCTTTGGCAGCAGAAAACGGCGTCTTCTCCACATGAACAAAACCAACCAAACTCTTCCAGTCTCAGCTACAACTACAGCGTTTGAGGGGCAAAGACTGCCAAGTTCAACCAGTTAAGAGCATAGATTGGCATTATGCAAATCTGTTACAAACCTACGTAGGTTCAGCAAGAAGTGAGACTGGAATTACTGACGACTCATTTCAGTTCAGTTCTTTTACATCACAAACAGCTCTATTACACACTACATGAAAGGGAATATCCCAAAAAGCTGAATAGGGACACTTTAAAACAATGAGAAATACATCTGCCAATGGGGTTTGAAAAATAAACTTAATTTAAAGAAGAAACAAGATTTTTAGACCCCACTGGCAGATATTTTTCTTGTTTTAAGCAAAAACTCACTCAATTAGCTTGTCATTTTGCTTCTCAAGTAAATGTACTTGATTTATGAATGTTTAGATATTTGTATTGGAAAACAAGACAAAAACGCTGAGGAGGAAAATCACTTTTTGCAGTGCACCCGTGGCCTCCATGAGGATTTTTCAGTCGTTTGACCATGTATAGTCATTGTGGATGCCCAAAAGAATAATTTGCCATGCTGTTTGACCAGTCAGTAGAGTGGTGGTTTAGTAATGTTGATCACTGTGTGATGACTAGTGAACTTACTAGTTGCCAGTTATGTACTTATGAATGACCCATGTCTTATGAAGTCATGTGACTGAATTGATTGCCTTTTCCAATTATGCATACTATTGTCTATATAATATTTCCCCACTTCTAATGATTTAACCACCCATGGCTAGTTTATGTTTTCTTCTCTCTGTACCTACGTATATGTCTGTTATATTTTTCCCGTCTGGTGGAGCAGTGTGGTTTTTTCAAGCGCACCGAGAGGCAGCCTCACTATGAGACGGAGTATTACAGCGCTCAACTGCAGCTGCAGCCGTCTGATGTCGAGAGGAAGCAGGCCACTGAACTTCAATAAGAGCCTCGTCCAGCCTGATCTTCCTCTAGCACATCCGTCATGTGGTACAAATCAGTTCTGCAGTGGAGTGTGTGCTGCTGTGCTGTGGCTTTCCAAACAATGGCATGATAACCAGTATCTAAATAATAATAGGAACGCCTAACAAGAGCTTAAAATCCAAAGCGTCAGGGCTAGACCTTCTTGTTTTGCAGCACCACTAAGGAATTTATAGAACATTATTCTAATAGTTTGTTGTAGTGAGGATTACAGAATTAATTGATTTGAAATGTATATTTGTAAATAAATACAATAACTTTTGACGACATTCACTCTCTGTAATAAGAAAAAGTGAGTTGAAATGAATAGTCAGCTGACTTAAGCCCAAATTTCGGCCGCCGGTGTTTTGCGACAGTCCACATACAGACCAACTTTTGGCTGCATCCATAAACGTAGGCTTGTTGCCTCGCTGCCTTATCAGACAGACTTTTGAGACAGCATAACGGGAACAGCAAAATAGAGCGAACTTTGGTGAAAACTAAATTAATATTTAATTACTACAATAGTAATTTTTCGTTAGAAATTACAACAAAAGTGGAAAAAGTTGGTCAATAGCGTACATTAACACAAACTGACCAGCAACCACAACTTTCAGACGCTATCATTATTTTGCACAGAATGGAACGCACAGGATTGTGGGATATCATAGGCAGTGAAGTAAAAAAGAAGGTCTCTCATGAGACAGGAAGTGAAGCTAACATTGGATTCGGACATGCCTTTCTTCCTTGAAATGAGTCCTCCAACGGCAGCATTTTTAAGCTTTGGCGGCGTCAGAAAACTTAGGCAGCTCACTTTTTGCTTCGCTGTCCTATTAGGCAGTGACTTTGTAGGTACCTCACAAAACTGATTTCAGACAGACTTCTGAGGCAGTGTACTGGCTTAATGATCTAGATCAAAATAAAGAGAGCTTTGGTGAAAACTCCAAGTGAATTTTTAATTACTGCAATCAGGGCTTGACATGAACACCCGCCAAATGTGTGTGTATTTCAGCAGTGGCGTGTAACGCAGTCACTCCTACTAGCCACTGTGATGGGTTGAATTTTACATATAATATATACATTTTCAATTGTAGTCTTTTAAAAGGCATCTGAAATTCTTTCTCTCGCTCTCTCATCTCTCCGACAGCGAGTTACACACAAACCTGCCTCTCCTCTCACTTGTTTCATTTGCTCTGGATGACTTTTGTTGCTGTTACAGGGCTTGAATTTTGCCGTGGGCATAAAATTGTGCATAAGTTTACTCATTCCCGCAGAGTTAAGTGTGCGCACATAAAGCTGCCTCTCGGCACTAAATTGAGTTATTTTTTGCTGCTCATTGACCTTAAACGGTTTTTAAGTTTTATGTTTTTTAAGATTTTTGTTTTAAGTTTTTACCTTTTAAGTGAATGTAAATAGTTGAGAAAGAAAACACGTGTAACAGTATAATGGATCCGTGCGACAGGTCTTAAAGTGACAGCAGCCTAATATATCTGCTGCCAAATTATAGATAATATAAAAATATCGGTAACACTTTACAATAAGGTCTCATTTGTTAACATTAGTTAATGTATTAACTAACATGAACTAACCATGAGCAGTACATTTGTTACTGTATTTGTTAATCTTTGTTAACGTTAGTTAATAAAAATCCAGCTGTTCATGGTTTGTTCATGTTAGTTCACAGTGCAATAACTAATGTTAACAAGATTTTAATAATGTATTAGTAAATGTTGAAATTAACATCAAAAAAGATGAATAAATGCTTTATAAGTGTAGTCCATGCACTACTAATGTAGTTAACTAATGAACCTTATTGTAAAGTGTTACCAAAATATCTATGGTAGTTTTCAAAATTGTGGCTAGTGAAAATGCTGAGTCTCTAGTAACTTTGGAAAATCACTAGCCACAGTGGCTGGTGTGCAAAAAATGTAATGCCAAGCCCTGACTACAATAGTAATTTCTCTCTAGAAGTGGAAAACGTTGGTCAAAAGCATACATTAACACACAAACTGATCACCAACTGCAACTTTCATACACTCTCTTTATTTTTGTTAGCTCAACTGTCACAGAATGAAAACCACAGGATTGTGGGATATCAAAAGCAGCGAAGGATACATCTATGCTGCCTTCAAAAATCGATCAGATAAAGGTCCCTCATGAGACAGGAAGTGAAGTTAGCATTGGATTCGACATGCCTTCCTACCTTGAAATGAGTCCTCCAACGGCTGCAATTTTAAGCTTTTGGACGCAGCCAATGTGATTTGAGTACTTGAAAACTAAAGTCCACTAGATCTTTCCCTGCATCTTTCCATGCTCACAGCTAAGGAGTATACTTTACATGGAGCAGAACGCAGTAAATTAATCAATGAGCTTTAATCAATGAACATCTGCATGATTTACGTATTGTGCCTAAATGTAGGACACAGATTTCAACACTAGTTATCATTTTTATTTATGAATTGACTTGGGTAATGAGTACTGATAGTGCAAGAGGGTGTTGTATGCATGTAATCAACAAATAATGAACAATAAGAACCATACTTCAAGACTTGTGGCCTGCAGTTCATTGAAGAATGAAGATGGAAATCTGTTTTGTGTTTAGTGCTTTAGAATGTTGCATAGAGGTTGATGTTTAGGACAAGGAATACAACAGAATACTAAAAGTGTGATCAAGGTATAAAAGATGCGCAAAATATTAGTCATTAGACTATCTTCTCTGAGAAGGGCATCAAAAGACATTATGTTGTGTTAAAATTTGATGAGCACTGAATTACTTTATCACCTTAAAAATAACACAGTAAAAGAAAAAAAAGGTTGATCAAGCTAAAGCAGCTTCAGCTGAAACAGACCAAGCATGAATGAATGTCTTGCCACACTTGCCAATGGAGGATTAGGTATCATTACTATGCAACTATGGAATGCAACTTTCAATGTAGATCACATGTACTAATCGTATTCTCTTGCATTTTATGTATTAAAAAAAGCTATGAGCCAAACATTCTTTTTTACCCTGAGATCAAGGTTGCACAGTGTGTCACAAGGTGATTTTATTTTGTGCTGGATATAAATCTTTATCTCATTCAACCTCTTTCTCTTTTGCAGTGTGGTTTCTTCCATAGGGTTCGGTATGAAGATCAAGTGCCTCAGTATCAGGCTGTGAAAATCCTGCGGCAAGAGACACCATTTCTGGACAAGACTTTTATTTTGCACAAAAAGCAATGGGCGACCCACTGGAGTGATGGGACAAACTAATATTCATCCTTTTGTCCTCAGATACATGGACGCTGACCAGAGACTGCATTGGACTTGCACTGACCATAAACATACACTGCTACACATTTTTATTACTTCTTCAGTGTTCTGCAGATCGAAATACATTTTTAGGAGGAAAGCTGGATCTAGCTGGAGATAGACAGTATATAAATATGCACCTAGTATTAAAAGTGTTATTTAATGTATTAATTCTGAATGAGTGTGATGGTGTTTGTAAACTCATAAAACAGCTGCAGTTCAGTGCCTTAGGAACTTTGAAACACCCAGACAATGAAACATGTTTAAGGGTCTTCATATTTCATCATAAACAGAACATGACAGTTTTCAGTTCATAAGAAACTTGGTACACATCATCCCATGCCCTCATGACATAAACAACTGGCAAGTCCTGTGCCTGGAGGCTCTGTCCGTGGAGGATGCGAAGATTTATACATGATTGGATTATTGATTTTTTTTTTGGCTTTGGGATTGCCCTGACAATACACAAATTAGTCTTTTTGCAGCTTTACAGTAATCATACTGTTGTCTATAATGCCTTAATGCTAAATGGTGATATGCAACAATGATCATAATAGACAATATCAATGAAATCTTCCCCACCAGTAAGGTAATAAATGTCTTGGATTAAAAAAATAATAAAATTTGCCTGACCAGGCAATACAAAAACTATATTGTCAGCCGGGCAGCCCATCTTTTAGGATCAAGGACAAAATAGAACAACTCGAAAACATCTGAAGTTATGGCTAACATTCTCACACAACACAATCTCAGACTCACTCTGACCATACACAACCTACCCGATCCCACCCCCTCCAACCGTCTGCCTGTTTATCTATCTCCTATCTCCATACAAAAAATCCCATCACGTGACCACGTGTACTGTGTCATGTTTATGTTTATGTTTTGTTGTGTTTGCTATGTAAGCATTCTGTTTCGGAGGCTTGCTCCAAACTTCCTTGTACAGTGTAATGACGAATAAACTTCAACTTCAACTTTTCTCCCTCATGACATTCAATTTTATTTTTAGGCATATATGTAATCACTGTTGTCTATAATGCCTTAATGCTAAATGGTGATACACTCATAATAGATATATTATAAATGTCTTTTTAAAAATAAAACAGGCATATAGGCCCATTTTTTGGCAATCAAAAATGAATCAATGATCTGATCTGTTCTGAGTCTATACTTACGGTCGTTTGGAGCATTTGTTTCAGAACCTAGTGTGTTTCTCCCTCAGTTCAGTTAGTTTAGGCATATATGAACATGGCAATTACACTCAGATATATTATAAATATAGCTATAATTTATCAGAGCGGGAATGACGGCTAGTTGGCGTGTATCTTGACAGCTACAGATAAAGCCACGATAAGCTCGTGGAGAGATCTTGTCAATCCACCTTGATGGGTGACGCAGAGGAAACTGACTAATAAGAGGACAGTTGTACTCATGTGATTTCTCAGGTGTTTCAAAACAAAGCAAACGTTCTACACATCTGACAATGCCCTTAGACTCTTAAATGTAGGCTAGATATGGCTTGAATTTATATTTGGAGGGCAACTTGTGGCATTACTGTGGGGTCCATATCTGTTTGCAAAAGCCTGCGCCAAAACTGCGACTGATTTACTAAAGAATCCAAAGTGAAATGTACCGAACAAACAAATAATGCTGAGACATTCACATACAGTAGTTGAAAATAAATAAGCACTTTCCTAGCATTAGGACCCTTTGGAATGTTATTTTCTGTATCGCTCTTCTCTCCTCGTCATCTCACTAACATGCCAGTGGGCGGGGCCAGAGATGAGGTGGAAGTAGGCGTTGATCTGATTCTGCAGTCTGGCATCACATAATGCAAGCACATTACGTCATAATGCGACAAAATATGAAACGAGTAATTGGTTTCAATAAATTATGTTTTTGGACTAACAAGGAAGTTTTGAGTTGTTAAACTTAAAGGATATTTTTAAAGTACATTGACCTCTTGTATGTCAAAATATATGTGGATCATGTGTTCCTGTGTGGAAATGCAAGGGTCAGTGATAGATTTGATATTTTGAACAATCCAATGCATTGATCACCACCAGGGATCTCTTTTAGGGCCAGAAATGGCCGCATGGATGTACAGAAACTGACAATTTTGTCATTGCAACAGATACAGACACATTTACACTAAAGCCTCACTGCAGTCACTGTCACAGGGAGATTGTGAAGCAGAAGATCTTTGGCACTGGGATGATGGTGGTTATTTTGAAGTATGTGAGAACAACAGTCTGTTTTCTCTCAGTTCACTGCTTCAGCAAAGACACATCAAACTGTGTCCCTGTTTAGGCTGCTTGGATCTCCGCATGTAATCTGTTTATCAAGTTTACTGTACCTAGGGGCTCATTCTCTTGATAATGAATTCAATTAAATAAATATATACATAGAGATAAATATGAATACATTTGTGAGGAGAAACAACTCAAGGCAACACATACACTCTTTATTCACAGTTTTTTTGTGTACATCATACATTTATACCTGTATTTATAATTTCATATGTATGACTGTTTATGGAGTCCTATTGTAATTATTCTTAGGAGCTGTATATAAATACAAAACTGTAATATAATAATAATACAGTTTATTAGGTGCATTTCAAGGCACTCGAGGACAACTTACAGCATAGAAAGCTACACTATATGGCCACAAGTTTTGGGACGCCTGCCTTTACATGCACATGAAATTTAATGACATTCCATTCTTAATCCGTAGGGTTTAATATGGAGTTGGCTCACTTTTTGCTGCTATAACAGCTTCAACTCTTCTGGGAAGGCTTTCTACAAGGTTTAGGAGTGTGTTTATGGAAATTTTTGCCATCATTTGTAAGTGTGAACTCATGAAACAACTGCCACCGGTAATCAGACATTATAATGTCTATAACATCAAAATATATTTTTATTTACTTATTTATTAAATACATACACTCACCTAAAGGATTATTAGGAACACCTGTTCAATTTCTCATTAATGCAATTATCTAATCAACCAATCACATGGCAGTTGCTTTAATGCATTTAGGGGTGTGGTCCTGGTCAAGACAATCTCCTGAACTCCAAACTGAATGTCAGAATGGGAAAGAAAGGTGATTTAAGCAATTTTGAGCGTGGCATGGTTGTTGGTGCCAGACGGGCCGGTCTGAGTATTTCACAATCTGCTCAGTTACTGGGATTTTCACGCACAACCATTTCTAGGGTTTACAAAGAATGGTGTGAAAAGGGAAAAACATCCAGTATGCGGTAGTCCTGTGGCCGAAAATGCCTTGTTGATGCTAGAGGTCAGAGGAGAATGGGCCGACTGATTCAAGCTGATAGAAGAGCAACTTTGACTGAAATAACCACTCGTTACAACCGAGGTATACAGCAAAGCATTTGTGAAGCCACAACACGCACAACCTTGAGGTGGATGGGCTACAACAGCAGAAGACCCCACTGGGTACCACTCATCTCCACTACAAATAGGAAAAAGAAGCTACAATTTGCATGAGCTCACCAAAATTGGACAGTTGAAGACTGGAAAAATGTTGCCTGGTCTGATGAGTCTCGATTTCTGTTGAGACATTCAGATGGTAGAGTCAGAATTTGGCGTAAACAGAATGAGAACATGGATCCATCATGCCTTGTTACCACTGTGCAGGCTGGTGGTGGTGGTGTAATGGTGTGGGGGATGTTTTCTTGGCACACTTTAGGCCCTTTAGTGCCAATTCGGCATCATTTAAATGCCACGGCCTACCTGAGCATTGTTTCTGACCATGTCCATCCCTTTATGACCACCATGTACCCATTCTCTGATGGCTACTTCCAGCAGGATAATGCACCATGTCACAAAGCTCGAGTCATTTCAAATTGGTTTCTTGAACATGACAATGAGTTCACTGTACTAAAATGGCTCCCACAGTCACCAGATCTCAACCCAATAGAGCATCTTTGGGATGTGGTGGAACGGGAGCTTCGTGCCCTGGATGTGCATCCCACAAATCTCCATCAACTGCAAGATGCTATCCTCTCAATATGGGCCAACATTTCTAAAGAATGCTTTCAGCACCTTGTTGAATCAATGCCACGTAGAATTAAGGCAGTTCTGAAGGCGAAAGGGGGTCAAACACAGTATTAGTATGGTGTTCCTAATAATCCTTTAGGTGAGTGTATTATTATTTTTGCCTTTTTATTATGATAGGATAGTGAGTAGACAGGAAGCGAATTGGAAGAGAGAAAGGGGACAAAGGTCTGCAACAGCCATTATGATTGTTTGTGATTTGGTCTTAGTGACTTAGAAGTCCTCTAGTTTCACAGATTTAGGAGCTAGTTTTAGCGCTAAAATGCTTTGTGAAATACTCTTAGAGCAAAAATTTAGGAGTCTTAAAATTGGGACTGACATGCCCATTATTTTTAAGAGTTTCTCCTAAATCGGTAAGTTAGGAGCTACTTTTAGCCTTAAGATGTTTTGTGAATATGGCCTAAGGAAGCCAGTGTAGCAAACCGTCCAATATAACACAGAAGCTGCGTTCGAAATCACATACTCTCTTGAGTAGGTACTTATTTTGAATAAGTAATTACTTCATGATGGCTAAAAGAGTATGTTCAATATAAATGAATGTGTGTAGTATGAGTATAATCTGGACGTATTACATTCTCCATGTTGTCATCATCATGTGACCTAGCAGCATCATTTGTGTCAGTACATTAGGGAAGTATGCGATTTCAGATGCAGCCCAAGACTTTTCACTTGGGAGGAAATGCTAATTGACAGGGCTTGAGGGTGTATTTCAGTGGCGTGTAGGGTTGCCAAAATAAGGGACACCCATTCACGACATTTATGTATATATAATTTACATTATGTATTTGAATGAATTAAAAGAGCCATTTCATGTCTATCCTTGAATCGCTTAACTCGAGGTTGATATAGGATTTGGAAAGTAATTATTAATAAGTAATTAAATACTATTTGGAGAGAGTAATTTGTACAGTAATCTAATTACACTATTGAAGATGTAATTAGTAATTAATTACTTTTTTAGAGTAACTTACCCAACACTGATTAGAACAAAAATACTACCACTAGACCATCAATTAGACCTCACACACACTCCCAGCGGATCTATGTATTTCTTCACTAACATAAAGACTCTTGGGACTACAACATATTGTGTTATATAGCAGATGTAAGGATGAAACTATCATCCCATTTCTGGACACACACACACACACACACACACACACACTCCTATCGCAGATTTTTTTATTTATTTATTGACCTAAGGGAGGGGTTCTGGCAGACCAATCACATTGCATGCGGTCTGTGTTTAATTGACGCGTTGTTAAATTTTTTGATACGTCAGGGTATGTTGTAGGCTATGCATGCAACACACAACCTATGACGGAGCTACGCCGTACACTCTACGCAGAAGTATAAATTGGGCTTAAGACACCTCTGGCCACTGGGTGGGGTTGTTACACCAATTTGATGCTGGTAGAATGTAGGGACATGTTTTTAAATTGACCAAATTAACTTTGTGGATGTATCTTTCACGCTCTATGACAGGCAGGCAGGGCGGACATATAAGTACTTGACATGTTTAATCCTAGTGATTTCTTAAGTTATTCATGCCTGCGGGCTGTGTACGGACGTTGTTTTGTGCCGCTATTTTGTATTGAAGTCTATGGGAAGTCTAGTTTATTTTCCCCTAAAAAGGGGCGGTGACGAAATTAACAGTTAAGTTCCCTGGCAATCAAATTGGATTTAGAGTTACGACACTGGCTGGAGGGAGCCAAACACCCGTTTACAGTATCACCACGAATCACAGTAACCTTGAGTATCTTCGTGGCGCTAAAAGACTCAACACCCGTCAAGCTTTTTTGAAATTTTCAAAAATCCCTAATATGGGATTATATTGTAATAATATTGTATTTATATGCATATTGCGTTACACAGTTATGACCAGCAGATGGCGCCAGTGATTCAATCGCATCAAAACAACAGTAGGTCATTTTGCTAAGCAAGTGGTTCATTTCATTTGTGTTAGTTTTGAAAAGCTCAAATTCCCCATCACTGCCTTAATGTACAGCAGCCTTTTGATTCAAATTATTGTAGGTAAACCTACATCCTCTTTATCCAGTACTATGTTTGTTCTCTGTGTTCAAACTAAACTCAAATCGCTTCATGCATCAGATTCATGTTGGCCCATATTGATAAGGATGGAATCTTTCTATGAATTTGGCCTACAAAACTGTTTTTTCTTTCTGCCTTGTTCAGTAGCCTATAGAAAATGTGTCCAAGTCAGACTCAAATTTCCATTTCTGACTATAACTTTCCCAAACTTTCTTTTAATGATAAAAAATGCATCTGAGCAGAGAAGACTTTGAGAACGAATGCTTCTGAAGTAGCACCTTCACTTGAGATGTGATGAGAGATCGATGCATGAAGAACAGATGCGAGACAGATGGTGGAACGGTGTCACAAACAGGGCAGGTTAAGTATTCAGAAGACGCATCTCATTCTCTCAGCTGGGCATTCACAGTATCAGAGGTTAGTTGTGAAATCTGGTGAAAAACACACCTTGCTAGCATATTTTGAAATCAGGAATATAGTGAAAAATGCAAAGCACTCAACTCTCTGGAGATTTTATAGCTGAAAACTATTTCAGCACATGCAGCAGCACACACATTTTCCATTCCTCCTCTCGTTCTCTCTCTGAGGCTGTACTACTGTAGCTGATGGACTAACAATAACATGTGCTTGAGCTGATGAAACTTAAGCTTGCCAGTGATTCTGGCTGTTTTGTTAAAGGCCCCACTCCCATCTATAACTATGGAAATACACAGTCGCAGCCCAAACCCAACCAGTGCCACATACAACCATATTGTCTTGAAAAATATTCAGGCCCTTCATAGACATGACACATTTAAATTCTGTTCACTTTACTTAAAAATATCTAACCTAGTATAAACCTAATATATTTAAAACTGAAGTGTACTTATTCATTTGTGTTAAAACTACATGAATCATTTTTGTTGACATTAACTGGGCAGTGGATCTGTAGTTCCCAGCATGCTTTGCAGGACTGCATTAGGGGAGTGAATTTAGTGAATATAGTGTTATTTTGAGTTTTTCTGTAAAGGGAAAGATGCTGTTAGTTAATGTTAGCGTTTAATGTTCAGTTTTGTTGGACATTTAGAGGTGTTTCTGTAATGTTTTTGAATTTTGTGGATACAATTTTGCTGAAGAGTGGCACCTTTGCTTATATATTTGGTAGCAATTTTACTTTTTAAATAGTTAGACAGCCAAAATGTAACCTCTGTCATAATTTGTCATAACCCCATGTCTTTCCAAACCTGTATGATGGCTTTTCCTTGTGTGTGTGTGTGTGCATTTTAGACTTCCACTACTAAAGGTGCATTGATTTTTTTCTTTTTTTTTTTTTTTTTCTTTTATGGTCATAAGCATTAAAAAAAAAAAAAAAAATAGTATGAACTGTTAGCATAAACTATCAGTACTGTAACTCTTGGGTTTGGAAGTCCTTGCACTGATTCTGTAAGCTATATTGATAATGTGAGCTAAGCAAATGTGGTAGAAAAATCTAGAGATTAAACAAATCCGACTCCTAAATAAATAAAAAAATTGAATGAATGATGTTTTGCATATTTATTTACTGTCTTCACAGACTTTGAAAGTGGTATAAAATATTATTTAATAAAGACATTGGTAACACTTCAGTTAAAGCCTTTATGTATGATGCATTATAAAGGTATTCATAATGTGCATTACAGGGCATAATTAATGCATTAAAATACATGTATAATGCATTATATATTAAGGTATTATTAAGTAAAGTGTTACTGACATTATTATATTAAAAATTGCTTACTTTTGACTATTTTTAATGACTCTTCTTATGGATCTTAAATACTGAAGTTTAAAAATTAACTGTATCATAAAGGACTATAGTATTTTGTCATTAAATTAGATCATATGCAGCTGTACTGCCATTCCAAACCGACATGGCCACTGTTTCACCACAACTCTCAGCTTGAATAAAGGAACTTCACTTCAGCTCAACCTTGTGAACACCCTGCCCGGCCTTTGTCATCCCTCAGTCAACCACAACCTCATAGTTCACTTGGGCACTAACGCCAAACAGAAAAGCAAGAAGCCTGGAGGTGGTGTTTGATGGCCAGTTAAGATAAAGTGTTTAAGTTAACTGGCCATCAAACGTGTTAAAGTGTTTAAGTGTTTAATCAAGTGTTTATATGTCCATGTGGTGTTTTTAATATGCTCTAAGACAAACCATGTGCAAATTCATCAGTCAGCACCATTGCTGCATATTTTCTCTTTAAACTGCAGTGTAGCAAACACAGTCTCAAAAACATAATTTGAAACCGCCCTGTAAGAAGGAACAGGAAAAATCAGGTACATATAGTAATATAGCGGATGAATTATGTATATGTAGCCTATATTACGATGGTATGATGAATTGACTTTCTATGATGTTCAAAGTGTATGTAAGGCAGCTGTCTGACTCAGACAATGAATGGGGACATGGTTTGTGTAACATTAGCAACACATTATTAGCTGTTTAATAATGTAGTCAAGCAAAAGGCTAGTCATATAAATTACTGTTAAGTGTCTGACGTTGTAGAGCGTGATACATAAAACATAAAACATGTGATACCTCAACTTGTAGATGAGCCTGTATAATTCACTCTTCCTCTTCTTCTGAATCAGTTTCTGGTTCAAACACATATAGCTGCATTAAATCAGTATTTACACTTGCCACCGTGCAGCGTTAACTGCAGTAAAGTTGACTGAGTGGATCAGGTAATCCGAGCTGGTGTGAATGAGTGGAGATGGGGCTAATTGGCATATTCATGAATCTGCATATACTAAATGAAGCAAGGGTGTAGAATTACATTCAAGCTATTTGAAAGTATGAAAACTATTTTCAAAAATTTAAATGTGCCATTTTGATAATCAAAGATGAGTTTTAAGGAATAAAACTATTGACTGCAGAAGGACTTTAATGTAGAAACAACATTACTTACTACTTTAATGCTACGCCAGCAAATTCCTGACCATTGCAAAGTTTCTATTGCTACAGTAAAATATTGCAAAAAAAATATGACACAATTTTAACTTGACACAACTTTTTTCCCTTGTCTACACATTGTTACATTGTAAACATTCTATTAACTATAAGTAACTTTGCAACTACATGTCAACTAGCAGTTTATGAGTTTATTTCTCGCAATTCTGACTATTTGCAATTGCTAGATATAAAGTCAGAATTGTGAGATATAAATGCTCAATTCTGGGGAAAAAAAAGTCAGAATTGTGAGTTTAATTGTGAGTAAATAGGTAGGCTAATTCTGATACATGCAATGACTATTATGACATATATTTAAAAATGTGTGTGTGCTGCTGCGCATCCCTGTGTGTGTAATAAGCAGAGTACACGCATTGTGCACCACCTATAGGCGCATATTACTAGTGTGCTCTTTAAATAACAAAAATAAATAAATACTGCTTTAGACCAGGTTTTTGTTGGTCAATGGTGTTTTCAGTTCTTCAAATGGCATTTCAGTTCTTCAATGGTGTTTTCAGTTCTTCAAAATAGCAACACGCCAACAATGCACCTGAACACACCTTGTTTTCAGACCAGAACACCCATGGGTGAACAGATGGGCCAGTGTATTTGCTATTTAAACAACGTGGCACAGGACGTGAAAATGATAACTGCGTCAGGCTGAAACTAGCAAAAAAACACTTGCATCGTGCCTGGCGCCACATTGAGCCAGGTGTATGATAGGACTTTATATCTCACAATTCTGACTTTATATCTCACAATTCTGACTTTATATAACGCAATTCTGACTTTATACTGGAAAAGGCAGTGTCTTCACAATTATGTTCCTTTTTTAGAAAGAAATGGTATCTGTGAGGATTTCCAGTCAGGATTTAGACCGTATCATAGTACTGAGACTGCTCTCATCAGAGTTACAAATGATTTACTCTTATCATCCGATCGTGGTTGTATCTCTATTAGTGTTACTCCATCTTAGCACTGCATTCGATACTATCGACCACAACATTCTTTTGAATAGACTCGAAAATTATGTTGGCATTAGTGGAACTGCATTGGCATGGCTTAAATCATACTTATCTGACCGTTATCAGTTTGTAGCAGTAAATGAAGAGATGTCACACCGATCACACGTTCAGTATGGAGTACCGCAGGGCTCAGTGCTAGGACCGTTGCTCTTCACCCTGTACATGCTACCACTGGGAGATATCATTAGGAAGCATGGCATTAGTTTTCACTGTTATGCTGACGATACTCAGCTCTATATTTCTTCACGCCCTGACGAAACTTACCAATTCACAAGATTAACGGAATGCATAGCTGATATAAAACATTGGATGTCTAGTAATTTCCTGCAACTTAATTCAGAATAAATTTTTAATTATTGGACAAAAAAAACTCTGCAAGTAGTAACCTAGAATACTGTCTAACACTCGATGGCTGCTCTGTCAATTCCTCGTCGTCAGTGAGGAACCTGGGTGTGCTCTTTGATACCAATCTTTCATTTGAAAGCCACGTTTCTAACATCTGTAAAACGGCATTCTACCATCTTAAAAATATATCTAAATAACGGCACATCCTTTCGACGCAAAATGCTGAACAGTTAATTCATGCGTTCATGACCTCAAATCTAGATTATTGTAAGAAAAAAGTCAGAATTGCAAGATGTAAACTCACAATTGTGAAATAAAAAAGTCACAATTATCTTTTAAAATATTTCTGTGGTGGAAACAAGCCTTCATAGTCATTAGAGTATTAGTAGACTGTCTGCTTAATATCTGCTAACAATTTATTTTTATGCTCCTCAACAGACATACTAACTCTAATTAACTTTACAAGTACGTCAACTTATTCTCCTAACCCGAACCTAACAGTCTAGTAATACTCTGATGAGAGTTAGTTGACATGTACTTGCAAATTAATGAGAGTTAGTTGACATGTACTTGCAAAGTTACTTAGTAGAATGTCTAAAGTGAACTATTGGAATAAAGTGTAACCTTTTTCAGAGCTTGGTATACCAAAGTGGTACCTTTGACAACAATACTCTCTAGTTTGCAATGAATTGCATGTGATTCATGTGTTTTTCAGGATGTGTGGGAACCCTGCACTTCTTGCCTATTTGCCTTTGAGTAAAATCCTTCTAAAGGGCCATTTTAAATGTATTTTAATAAATAATTATAATAATAGGCTTAGAATGATATGAGGGGCATCAGCGATGGTTAAATAAGATGGTCCAATAAGTAATAATGCCTAACTTATTTTATATATAAATATTAGTTTATTTTTTTATGTGTGTGGGTCTGTGTAATATGGATGAATACAGCTTATGAGAGATATCAAATTTCACATGCAGTGAAAATAAAAGGTAAACTAGAATTATTTGCATCCAACGTTAAGGGGCCCAATCCACAAAAGTGTGCTCCATTATACACGTCATATGACTATCATTTCAGTAATACAGTGATCAATCACATCAGAAAACAACAATACATTTGTAACATCTGAAGGAGAGATGTTACAATGATTTATTGAGAGTTGCTTTCTGTTTGATGTTCATGATGTACACAGAGATGAAATGTAAAATGTGCATTTGGTAATAGATCAAACAAGCAAACGTCAGACCTGCAGGCTATTTCTTTCTTCCTGAGAGCTGCGAATGAAAAGCAGCAAGTGATGTTTTCTTGATATCATTACTCACAATTCACCACCATTTACTAACGACTGCAAGGATTCAAGAGTTTTATTTGTCACATACACAGTTATATACAGAATATACAACCGGCAGTGAAATGTAAACATGTGACAAAAACAGATGAATTAAGTAAATGAATTAACATTAACAGATAAAACTATTACTCCTGGGTCATCCACCATCATTAGTGAGTACAGAGGCTCATGAATTTATGTATAACTGCAAAGAGGATGTCAGAAATGCCATTATCATCATAGCTGTGTTTGAGCAGTTCTGCAGACAAACAGCTGAGGAGACGAACACTGATGTGGGCAAACACAGGGCAGTTGTGAAGTCTGGGATGGGAAGTAATCAAAGCTCCTGATGGGTCTGTGGAAAAGCTCTTGCTTTAGGTGAGGACTGAGAGTGAAGTTAGCTAAATAAGTTAAACTAAAAGGTGTCCAAAAAGTAGCATGTCCAAATTCACAGTATTCATAAAACACCAGTTAACACATCAGATTGCAACATTTTAAATAATGATTTTTGTTAACATTAACTGAAGGTGCAAACATGTGTAATGCTAATTCAACATTAGCCTACCATTGATTCTTTTTGTTAATTTCAACTATGATGCAGAATTAACATCACAGTGTAACTGTCACGGGGGCTGTTCAAGCCGCCCACTCCAAGCGGGACTGAAACTTGGGTCCGCCGGCATGAGAGTCGGACGCTCTAACAAGGGCAGGGTCTATGTTTGTAATTCAAAACATAGTTTAAGGGTGCTTTCACACTTGGATCAATTGCCTGGACCGAACTCGAGTTTGATTGCTCCACCCTCCTGATGGACTCAAGCAACATCACTGGCTCTGGAGATCTCTGCGATGCTGTGGTCACGAACGCCGAAGGTGGAGCCAGAGTACCCGAGGGCTGAGGCGAAGCTGGTGTGACGGAGGACAGAGGCAACGCAGAGGGGTAGGAGGAGCTGCAGCCATAGAGGTGGAGGGCCAGATTGCAGCGGATGGCCCACAAGTCCGTGACGGAAGTGGTGTGATGACTGACCATGGGGAACCGGCAGGACGAGGGGCTCTGGTCGAGCCGAAGGTGGGAGGAGCCAAGACGGAGCTGGCAGGTTGACAGGCCAAGATGAAGCGAAGAGGTCGAAGGCGGAAGGCGGAAGGCGAAGCCACAGGATCCTCTCGCACGGGCGCCGCGGATGGATGCATGACCTGCGGCTCAACAGCATAGGGACTCAGATGGCACAGGGCTGTAGACACCTGGCAGCGACAGGGCTGGAGGATGAGCTTCGTGGTGCCACACGACATGACAGAAAAATGGTATGAATAGTACAGTTTATGAAGGTTAATGAGAAGAGGAGATCATGGTCCATAATGTCATTGGTGCTGTCTGAAAACAGCAGTGATGAAGATACCAGGTGGGATAGGGTGGGAGTATATAATTCGTCATTGATGTTTATCAGCCAGTCCTCATCGCCCGTAGTTACTTCTCCCTCATCTGCTGGTGTCATGGGCTCATACCCCTGGTCACACTCATGTTGGAGCTCCACTTCCGGGGCAAGGGTCAGCTCTGTCCTCTTTCTCTCAGCTCTGGTTGACGCGTCACAGTGGGTGGTAGCTCACCGTCTGCAGGGAGCTCACACGAGTACTCCGTGGCCAATGTAGGTGATTCGGGCTCTGGGTCTGGATGTGTTCTGGACCGGGACGCAATGATCTCCAGCTCAGTCCAGTGGTGTCTGGGAGGTCCACGGGGTGATGGTAATTTGCCCTGATCCAGAACAGTGACTTCAGGGTCTAGTCATCATAAGGGTGAGACTGAAAAACTCCTCCTAAAAGGATAAAAAAAATTGTGACTCAAACCTTGCTATGCAATCCATATTGGGTCCGGTCATCTGTCATGGGTGTGTGCAGGCAGGAAGACGAAGACAGGCTAATACAGTTCTAATCACAGATAATCCAAAGACAGGCAATAGCACACCACACTTTGACATAATGGTGACCAGACAAGGAGTGCAGGAGAAGGAACAACTCAAGTAGTGAACACAAATGAGGATTATAATAGGACACAGCTGACACATATGAACTAAGAATTACTGTAACCAAGGAAACAGATGAGTGGCGGGAATCTGAACAAAGAAACATGTGACAAATGAAAACAAATGGTGACAGTAACATTAATTCAATGACATTACAATTGTTTTTGCTTTTTGGTTGAAATTTCAACTTTAATCACCTCATAATGTTGATAAAAAAATTTTTTACAATAAAACAAAAGTAATTATTCTGTGGTTTAGTTTTATAATACACGAGTATTACATTTTTCACCAGGTTTAAGGGCTTTAGTGTAAAAACACAATAACAGTGTCATTTTAAATTAAATGGAGGCAATGCTTTCCAAACATCTTGCTGTAGGCAGTAGTGAAACATATTATTTGTTAAATAATTCACAGTTGCACCCCATGGCATTTTATTATGAAATGGTCAATAAGTCTTGAACAACTACATAACTCAACTTTTTCCAAATATTTGGAACGTCTGAGCAAAAGCTCCCAATCACAAAATCTGTGGATGTTTTTGCACATCAGTGTAGTGTAATGTCTAGTACACAGTAACTGATTACATGTAATCTGGATTACGTAATCAGATTACAAAGTGTAAGTACTTGTAATTTTATTATATTATAATATGCGTAATCAGACTACTGTTACTCTTTAACTGATTACATGATTACATGTTATTCTCACAATGGCAGTAAATTATTCATAATTCATTGGTTCTCCCTACTTATTTTTATCCTTAAAAGTTTCCTTTCTAAAAAAACCTAGTGCAACTGCTAGTTCAGAAGCTCTTCCAGGTTTGTGGAATTACACACAGACCAGCCACTAGTCTAGTGACTATCTCTGAAATCTGAGCATTTGATCACTGCATCTTTACGTGGGTTGTGCATCGGTGGCTCCTCAGCACGGATGAATCTAATGTTCTGAGGTGTGTGTGGCTGTCATTCATTCACCGCACTGATGTGAATACTGTACTTCAGAATAACAGATTCTACGTCTTAGAGTTTGACCAAAATAAGAATTTTCACCGGAAAATGTCATCTGAACAAGTAACATGTCTGCCACTTTTGTTCTGACCAACTGAGAAAAAAAGGCATTACAATAAATCACGCTACAACAGTGATTAAATCTAATGATTGCTTAGCTCACATCACATCAAACCATGTAAAATATTATTATTGTTAAACTTTGTTCTCAAATTGTTAATGTTAACAACATCAGCATTGCGTGACTTTAGTTTGTATTAGCATTACCTATAGATTTCAATTTCTGTACAGTATAATCTTTTGCTTTTGATTACGGGTGAATCTCCAGTTGTCACTGATGATTGTCGTTTGGACCTTTCTGGATTACAATCTGCCATCAATGATACGTTTAATTATTCCAGCTATAAATGATCCTCCACCTGCAGCATCCTCACATGCGATATTACTACGAGCCGTACTCCTTCTTTATGTATACAGA
Source organism: Paracanthobrama guichenoti (assembly GCA_018749465.1). Lineage (NCBI taxonomy): Eukaryota > Metazoa > Chordata > Actinopteri > Cypriniformes > Gobionidae > Paracanthobrama > Paracanthobrama guichenoti. The sequence goes on along the minus strand of JAGHMJ010000036.1, from coordinate 116,529 downwards.
TGTGACGTAATGATGCAAAGACAAACGGCAGCAAGCTCGTATTTCCCACGGAAAGCTACCAGTACCACTCAAATTATAACGCATTATTACAAGTTTACCGTTGTGAATCAGGATAAATGTGATAAATGAGTTAGGTCAAAAGTAATCTAAAAGTAATCAGATTTTATTCCATACCGCAATTCATTACCATTATAAATGTGTAATATAATATAATGGATTATGTTACAAACACTTTTTGTCATGTCATTTGGAATCAGTAACCGACTACAGCACTGAAGAAGTCAGTCTGATTTTCTCTGAAATCTTAGACGCGTCCCACTTCCTGCTGGGATGGGGAGGAAGCGAGTGCCCCTCATGGCATTCCCTGAGCTCCGGCTAACAAAGACACATCTTGTGTTCACCACAGCGGATATTTACGACAAGACTTATTCATTCACTATTTATATTTCTTATACTTGTTTTCATCTTGATACATGGCATTCCCATCAGCATGTATCCCAATAGCTTTTGTTATAGAAATAGAGCTTTTCTCTTTGACTAAATGCTGAGAGGTTCGCATGGTTGTTAAATTAAGAGTTTACTCTTTATTCAAATGTCAAAGAAACTACATTTAAAGACCCAATGTCAAAGATTTAGGATCTCAGCTTTTCACTTGTATTTATGATCACAAGCAGTGTTAGTTATGAAAGCTGCAAAATGGCAATTACACTTTTTTTTGTGCTTTTATAACAAGCCACTTACAAATGAGGAACATCACAAGCAATTTATCATCACTTACAAATGAGGAACATCACAAGCAATTTATCACACTGTAAAAAAATAAAATAAAATAAATAAATAAATAAATAAAAACAGCTACATATTTTCCAGTTAACAGGAGATTCTCAGACAAACCTCACACAAACTTCCTTCTCCCATTCTTTCTCTTTACTACTACAACACACACACACACACACACACACACACACACACTGCCTACTCTGCGTCATTTCACATCAAGGTATGCACAAGTCACAAAAATAAAATCAATCTATCCTTGTGGAAAGGTTGCTTGGTACCTATAAGTAGGTCTAGCAAGTCTTATATTTCTGTAATTCACACAGATCAAACAAATATGCTGACTAAATAGATTGCTAGTTTATTTTGAGTAGCCAGCTAGCAGTTCTCTTTGGCAGTTTGCTGATAATCCAGTGTCTGAAGTAAAATGCTCAAAACATCTGAGAAAGATCACATGGTCAACCTAGTCTTGGTTATTTAATTTTGATTTAACAACACTGCACTGGCTCCCTATTAAACATTGTATACATTTTAAAATCTTGCTTATTACATACAAAGCACTAAATGGTTTAGCTCCCCAGTACTTGAGCGAACTCTTAACGTATTATACTCCATCACGTCTATTGCGGTCTCAAAACTCTGGCCAGTTGATAATACCTAGAATATCAAAATCAACTGCAGGCGGTCGATCCTTTTCCTATTTAGCGTCTAAACTCTGGAACAGTCTTCCTAGCATTGTTCGGGAAGCAGACACACTCTGTCAGTTTAAATCTAGACTAAAAACGCATCTCTTTACTATGGCTTACACATAAAACATTATCAATTTCTATTATTCAAATCAGTAAATGATTGTTAGGCTGCATTAACTAGGTCAGCCGGACCCGGGAACACTTCCCATAACACCTGATGTACTCGTTACATCATAAGAATGGCATCAACGCTAATGTCAGTCTCTCTGTTTATCCCGAGGTTTACTGCAGTCAGCCGGATCCGGGCCGTATCCAGATCAGATGGTGGACCAGTGCCTGGACATGACCAACGCATCCCTGAAATGTCTGCAGAGAGCGTGTCAAATAAACTCCCCCTGTAAATGCTGCATCGACACGACATCCTCATTAAACCCGTCTTCGGCGTGACGACTCCAATCTTTCAAATAATCTTACGAATATCTATTTACCTAATATGAATTAAGACCTGCAATGTTGCTAGAATTATAATCATACACTGTTTGTTTGTCGGCCAGAGGAGAACTGGCACCCCGACTGAGCCTGGTTTCTCCCAAGGTTTTTTTCTCCATTCTGACCCTGAAGGAGTTTTGGTTCCTTGCCACCGTTGCCTCTGGCTTTTGGCTTGCTCAGTTGGGGACACCTAAATTTAATCTATATTACCGATCTGCCCGCATTGACACTATATGATACTTGAAATTAGCTGGATAACATCACCGTTTCACCAGAACGGCTGTACAAATTCTGTTGCATTATTTTCCTGTTAACAATGTGAAGCTGCTTTGAAACAATTGGACTTGTTAAAAGCGCTATATAAATAAAGGTGATTTGATTTGATTTTGATCTGATTTAGTCTTATTTTCCTTACCTTGTTATTCAAGACCAGGGCACTTTTTGTACATTTCTGGAACTTTTGCACACTTCCACATCCCGTGCAACTACGGATCTCACAGGAACATTCATTATATATTGCTGCGTACATTTATCTGTCTCACCTAGATGCGCATGCGCGAGCGGTGCGCGATCATGGTCGACTGACAATGAGATTAAGCAGCTGAACAAGAATACGACCGCGTTCCGATTGTTCTCATCTCAGCTCCGACAAAATAGACAAAATAGACATGCCATTTCAAAAATCTTTTATTTATTGTCAGAAATATGTTTTCAAAAGCATCACTTTCATAAAATTTTATGTGACATAATTTCCAGTAGGCAACTGACTGCAAACAGGCAAATCAGGACACAAACGAGTAGGCTTATGTGCTTATGATGCTGAGCCCCGGCCCAATTTAACCACTGAATATACTGATACTGACACACATTTACTTTCAGAGTTTACTTTCTCAACTGTTTATGTTCACTTAAGACATAACAGACTGTGTTTACTAGGATACTCGCTTTTTCCCCCCCATAATTTTGTGTGTATTTGTCTGCTCAAGTGTAAGAAGACGTGAAAGAAAGCTCAGTTTAGTATTTGCACGCTATCGCGAGTAACAAAATTAGTTCCCTTTCACGCCTGTCACATGTATGTTCAGTTTAGTTCAGTTCTGTCTTGTCTGTATTAGTTCTCGTTAGTCACTATGGTTCTAATTAAGTCTTGTCAGCTGTTCCCGTTTAGTGTCCTCATTTGCCATGTGTATTTATACTCCCTGTTCTGTTCAGTCTGGGTCAGTTATTGTTTGTGTGAACATGTCCTGAACCTTCTCTGTTTCTTATTTGGATTAAAGACTTTGTTATAATCATCTCCTTTGTTGTGCACTTTCTACAGCAACCAAAGCGTTACAGCACTTTCTTGTGCTTAAACATTTAAATTGGTAAGACTTATGCAGTGCTGGCCCATCAACTGTCCCGGGCATCATTCACGTCTGTTCACGTTCATGCATTGTTAGAATTCATGAAAATGTTTCCGGCCAAATGACCGTTTGCAAAGACCCGCCTCCTTTAAGGCGTTACATACTCCACAAGAACAGAGAAAAAAGTTCTCGCTCCCAGGGCTGCAAGAACAAAATTACGCCATTTTGTTCTCGCAGCCCTGGTTTGGGAGTTCTTGCAGCTTGTTCTCGACACATCGTCTGAGCAGAACTTTTATTCTTGTGGGTGTCCGAGAACTATTGTGTGATTGGTCAGAAATTTAAAGTGGGCGGGGTTAATGCGGAGAAACAGAGATAATCGGCACCTGCTTTTCTTGTGAAGTTTGGAACGTACTGGCCAGAATGAACTTTGTTCTTTTTCTTGCCACCTCGAGAAAACTAAAAATTTCTTTGTTCTTGCAGAGTATGTACCAAGCTTTAGTTCCCTTTCATAGGTTCACTTCAACACTGTGAACTGTCGCCATGGGAACACCTTCGGTGTGATGAATGTCTGAAGCCCTTATACCATCACACCAATTGATTGGCTAGTGACGCTTAGCGCCGCCTTTAGAAATACGTCATGTATGCTTATATCATCTCATCAGATTTCACTCCTTCAGAAAGTGGATTTTCTGTTGCCCGTTGGAAAGCTTTTTCTCGTGTTCTTAGCTACCCCTTTTAAGAGCAGTTTCTCTCCTCTAAGCAGACACGATGGGCTACAGGAGATGCGGCAGGATCATCGCAGAAGGAGACACTCACACGACAGGTGCATGCTATGCTTAGGCTTTAAGCATGCTCAGGCCGCGATTAGCTGTCAGCCTGTCAACACTGCGATAGCCTACGTTTAAAAATGCTGCATTCGAGGCTCGCTGCCTTTACTAAAGGCCCTATGTCTAATCCCCACCTCTCCATTTCTGTGGCTGCCGAGGCACAGCATGAGACGGATGCATGGGATGACGCTGCCGAGTCGGAGCGCATGGAGTGTAACCAGACGGATTATCATCCCTTTCTCTCTCTCTCTCTCCCAGTCGTGTCGGTGCCTTCGAAAGCCTCGACGACGACCCCGTTCATCTCGTTCCTCATGAAATGTGGCCTACCCCAGAAACTCGCAATACAATTTCTTTTGGCAGTGGCTTTCTAGATGACACTGTGTGGCTTTTTTATCTACCGTGGCTTCCGATTCTGTAGAGCTCGTGGGCGATTTGAATACCTCTCTCCCTCTGAGCAGACAGGAGAAACGTGCTTCCCCGTCGTACAGCGAGCTGTTAAAAGCGCCTCAGGCAGTTATAGGCCGGGCCACATTGATGAGCACCATACCAGACACTCTACGGACGTACAGACTATCAGACGTTCTAGCCTTCGGAGTTCAGGAAAAAGCCTTAGGGTCACACGCGTGTGGCCCATTTATGACGCCGTTCAAACCCCCCAGTGCCGGGATGGTGGGTCAGCCCGAACAGGCAGTGGGACAGCTCCCTATATTAGATGCCTCTGCCACTCTTGTGCTTCAGAGCTCTATAGAGTCAGATCACTCTGTGTTAGAGAACGTTCCAGATACACATGTGCTTCCTGTTTCCGCAGATTCCAGAGGCTCTCTGCAATCAGAAAATACATTGGTACCCACTTTTCATCAGGCACCAAAAACAGAGTGGTTAAAGCCCCTAGCAGAGTACTGGGCCATGTGGCAACGCCTGCCCGAGATCTTGCAATGGGTGTACCGTACTATTCGCACGGCTACACCATTCAATTCTGCAAGGGTCCACCCCTTTCCAGCGGTGTTCTTCCCATGATGGTGCGTCCTTGGGAAGCTCCAGCTTTGAGACAAGAAATTGTGTCTCTGCTAGAGAAGGGTGCTATAGAGGAAATACCACCCACTCAGGCAGAGGCAGGCTTCTACAGCCGTTATTTTGTGGTGCCCAAAAAGAATGGTGGACTACGTCTGATTCTAGACTTGCGACGTTTAAATCTTGCACTCAGGGTGAGCAAATTCAAGATGCTGACGCTGAAGTCCATTCTGTCTCAGGTTCGAACTGGAGATTGGTTCATAACTATCGATCTAAAGGATGCATATTTTCACATACAGATTGTCAAGAGACACAGGAAGTTCACTTTCGAGGACAAAGCTTACCAGTACCGTGTCCTTCCATTCGGACTAGCCTTAGCTCCTTGAATGTTCACAAAATGCATGGACACTGCTCTGACCCTACTGCGGCATCAGGGGGTCCGGATATTAAATTACCTGGACGATTGGCAGATTTTAGCCCAGTCCCAGGAATTGGGGGGTGGGTCTATCAAGGACACCCAATTTTCGGGGTCTGGAGCGAAGTGCATCGTGGGTGGCACATAAATCGTTTGGAGCTGCTAGCAGTATTTCTGGCACTCAAACAGTTTTTACCCCATCTGAAGGGGTGTCGTGTTATCATCAAGGAGGTTTATGCTCTCTCCCCCTGTATAGGCTGGCAAAGCATGTGCTTCTCTGGGTGCAGACCAGATTTCTATCAGTCAGAGCAGTCCACATCCCGGGCCGCTTTTCACCTCTTGGTGTACAGTACGTAATCTGGACCCAGTTAGTTTCCCTATTGGTTCAATACTGGAGTTTTTACAGAGTCATTTTTCAACAGGGGCGCCCCCAGCCACTCTGAAAGTTTGTGGTAGCTATCTCTGCTGAGCATGTACAAATAGAGGGTGCTTCAGTTGGACATCACCCCCTGGTTTCTCGTTTTCTGCAAGGGATGAGATGGCTTAGGCCTTTCCGCCCTGCACAAATTCCTTCATGGGATCTCTCTGTCGTCCTGGAGGGACTAACAGGTGATCTTTTTGAGCCTTTGGAACTAGTGGCAGAAAAGTTTCTGATGCTTAAAACCATTCTTTTAATGGCTTTGGCCTCTCTGAAAAGAGTAGGGGACCTGCAGGCCCTGTCTATTAGTCCCTCTTGTATGGATTTTTTTACGGGATTGGTTAGAGTCATGCTGCGACCAAGGCCAGGTTATATTCCTAAGGTCGCTTCGACCCCTTTTGTTCCCAGCAGGTAGTTTTGGAGACTTTTTCCCCTCCTGGCACAGAGGTTGGGAGCGACGAGCAGCCCCCGGGTCTTTGTCTGGTACAGCATTTAAGATTTACGTCAACCGTACGTAGTGGCGTAGATCAGAACAGTTATTTGTGTGCTTTGGCAGTAAAAACAGAGGAGCTGCCATCACCAAGCAGAGAATGTCTCATTGGGTGGTTGAGGCTATTTCGAAGATATGAGTCACATGGGCTCACTTTGCCTCTAGTGGTACACGCTCATTCGACCAGAAGAATGGTGTCTTCTCAGGCACTTTTTAAGGGCTCTTCTTTGGAGGATATTTGTGTTGTGGCAGGATGGTCCTCTCCAAACATTTTTGTCAAGTTTTACGGTCTAGATGTGAAGACGGCTCCTGGTTCCCAGGTTTTATCTGATTGAGCGGACACTTTCCACGGTCTTCAGCTACTCTCAGGTATGTGAAGGCGTTATGGTATTTCGTTCCCATGGCGATGGTTTGGAAGACGAAGGACGAAGGAAGCTACTACTCGAAGAAGTGAATGGCCGGGATCGCAGTGTCTCGTTCCCTACTCAGAGAACCAAGTTTACATATGTAACCGAGACGTTCCCTTTCATAGGTTCACTTCAACACTGCGATCCCGGCCATTCACTTCTTCGAGTAGTAGCTTCCTTCATCGTTAAAATCTGATGAGATGACGCCTAGCGCGTGCATATAAGCATACATGACGTATTTCTAAAGGTGGCGCTAAGCGTCACTAGCAATCAATTGCCGTGATTGTATAAGGGCTTCAGACATTCGTCACACCGAAGGTGTTTCCATGGTGACGGTTTGCAGTGTCTCGTTCCCTACTCAGGGAACCAAGGTTATATACATAACTGAGACGTTACTGTTGCTATGTCCGACAAGCCATGGAGAAGTCTCTCACACCACACATCATGTTCTTATGCAGGGAAACATTGTGGAGCAAAGAGGACGCTGACAGACAGGAGATTCGAGTTCACTCTAGACTTTCTTCATCAGATTTCTGAGCTCCTTGTTGGTGAAGTGTTCAGGTTACTCTCTGTTTATGCTGTATTGCCTTAAGATAAGATAAGATAAACCTTTATTCGTCCCACAATGGGGAAATTTCTCTGTTCCAGCAGCAATTTTACAATATATTACAAATATAAATATACAGCATAATATATATATAAAAATATATATACAGCATATACAAAAATAAAAAAACAAAAACAAACAAAAAGTATATCAAGGATTACAGTGTTAAAGAAATACATTAATTGATCATCATGTGTATGAGTTGATGTGTTTTTCCCATATTTTTCCCTGGTTGCTAAATATTCAAATACATTACTTAATAAGGCATTTCTTTAGCATTTTAAGTTTGGTTAAAGTGGTCTACTAACAACTTGACAAGATCAGCGTTAACATCTTTTAACCCTGTCCACCACCTGTTCCAACAGTTCAGGCCATTCATGACAAAAAATGTCCATCCAGCCCATTTCTTTCCCTGCACTTTGACCTTCTTACACCCTAAAGCATCTTTACCTTACACACACACACACAGAGAGAGAGAGAGAGAGAGAGGAGAGAGGAGAGAGGGAGAGATAGAGAGAGACTAAGCCTTATGGAAAAGTTAATTCAAGTGTGCTATTAGTATACTTATTTTAAACAAAATAAAAAATAAAAAGTCTACTTTTTGTCTACTTGCACTTAAGCTTACTTGACTTATACTGACAGAAAAGTCTAAGTATATTTGCCCTATACTTGTACTCAATCTTTTGATTGAGATATACTTTAAAGCATAATTAAGTATACTTGGTTTGTAGTTGTGTTTAATATTTTGATTGAGTAGCCTATTAAATACTTTACACGCTGTCTTATAAATTTCGATTGATTGAAAATATTGATTTATAAACAAAACAGATATGTTCCTAATTCTGAGTATCTGAATTTTTATGTAGGCTAGTCTACTGGTAGTGTACATAGGAATTTCTACACTATATTGCCAAAATTGTTGGGACACCCCAATCACTTCCATGGCCACGGGCAAGCACCTAGGCATGCAGACACTACAAACATTTGTGAAAGAATGGGTCACTCTCAGGAGCTCAGTGAATTCAAGCGTGGTACCGTGATAGGTTGCCACCTGTGCAACAAGTCCATTCGTGAAATTTCCTCACTACTAAATTGTAACAAAGTTTGTTTGTGTGGGTGGAAAGGAAGAAGGCAGGGTCGGTGATAGGCTGTGACTCGTGGGTATTTATTTTCAACTCAGTATCAACATAAACTGGCGCCATGTGCACTCGATCAACTTCCACACTCAAGGCTTGTAAACTTCTCAGTATAACACCAGCTTTCTCCTGGTTAACTTCTCGTCCCTCTCTCCAGGCATACTTTTCCTAGAGTGCCCTACTTTCTCACAGATCGTCTCCCGACTCCCTCTGTCTGTGCAGACCTCGCAAAACCACGGGTTTCTGGAGAGGAAGTCGGCCACAGCCATCTGCGCCCCGGCCTGTGGACCACCTTGAACTTAAAAGGCTGTAATGCAAGATACCAATGGGTGATCCGTGTGTTGGTATCTTTCATGCGGTGGAGCCACTGCAAGGGAGCGTGGTCCGAACAGAGGGTGAATTCTCGTCCCAGGAGATAATAGTGGAGGGTGAGAATGGCCCACCGGATCGCCAAGCACTCCTTTTCTATGGTGCTGTACCTGGTCTCTCTCTTCGAGAGCTTCTGACTCACGTACATGGGATTGCAATGAGCTGCCTGGAAAAGCATTTCCCGACGGCTCTTCTGTACCAATAACTGGGTTGTATCCTGTTTTGTTTGAGCATCCTGAGTTACTCAATACAACCTGTCTTTTATCACTGCAAAATAAGGATAAGAGAGCGGTTGCACCGGTTGAAGAAACTGTTTGTCGATGGAACGGACCTGCTCAAAGGCATTTTTGAACGATTCATCCTGGGACTGTTCCAGAGGACAATCATCACACTTGGAAAGGATTATATCCACCGCGCTCCGTTCCTCTGACCCAGCCCCAGATGGCCCCGGCTCAGCTTTCCCTAGCTGCGCGACCGTGCTCTCTCCTCGCTCTCTTCTCTCCCAGGAGATATCTGCACAAATATATCCCAACAAATCCTTGAATGCTGGTCAATTCTTCCCCCAAAATCAGCGGATGTCTGAGGTGGGAACTAACCGCTACCTGCACACTATGTTTTATCCCCCGATATTGAATTACGACCGGCACTAATGGGTACTTCACCACATCCCCGTGCACACACCTTACCGTAACCAAGTGGCCATTATCCATTGCCTCGGGTTGAATTAGGCTTTGATGAATGGAGGTCTGGTTATAACCTGAATCCACCAAAGCCTGATATGTACCCCCCTGAGCACCCATTTTCATAAGCAGCACATGAGTGGGCGCGCTGCAGCTGCGGCTGTTCTCTCGGTCTGAACCTCCTGGTCCATCCAGCTCCGGAAAAGCTTGCGGTCCTCTTTCCCGATGGTGTTCCTGGTGCAGTCCCGCTAGTGATTGAATGATGTCCGCAAACGGCGTGGCTGACGGGGTTTGCATGATGGCGGTGGCCTTCTTCTTCCTTTCCCGGGTTTCGGCACCAGTGTAACAAAGTTTGTTCGTGTGGGTGGAAAGGAAGAAAGCAGGGTCGGTGATGGGTATTTATTTTAAACTCAGTATCAACATGAACTGGCACCACGCGCACTCGATCAACTTCCACACTCAAGACTTGTAAACTTCTCAGTATAACAACAGCTTTCTCCCGGTTAACTTCTCAACCAGGTCCCACGAGTCGACAGCATCCCTCTCTCCAGGCATACTGTTCCCGAGTGTCTTTTAACTGGTCTCTCCGTGCCAATCACTGCAATCAAAAACAGGTGTTTATTATCATGCACTTGACCTACTTTCTCATCGCTCGTCTCCCGACTCCCTCTGTCTGTACAGACCTCGCGAAACCACGTGCAATGCAAAGCGTCAGATGCAGTGGTGTAAAGCACGCCACCGCTGGACTCTAGAGCAGTGGAGACGTGTTCTCTGGAGTGACCAAACAAACACATTTGCAGAACTCCATTGCTGCTCCGGAAAAACAAACTGTATCCACTGTTTCCTTAACACTGGGTTATTTGGGAAGCTGAACAAGGTTATCTTTCCCTCACAAACCAAAAACACACTTCTTTAGTGACATTTTTGATTTTGTGGTCTAAAAACAAAATGACAGCGCTGCCGATGGCTTCTGTAACCCGAGCAAAGCTTGTTGATGGGTGTGTTCTTGCTCTCGCTCTGGCTGAAGTGCGTATGCGCTCATCTGGGAGAAGTGCCCATACAAACAATTCCAGCCTTTATGAAATCATACAGGGCCATACTCAAAAAAAACTTTACGAAACTTATTCGCAATGCTGGAGTGTATTTGGGACAGAAATATAATTTATTTATTTTTGTAAATTTTTACAATCCAACTCTTTAACAGTGTAAATAAGTCAGAATGCATGAAATGGCATTAGACCTCCCCCCCTTAATGCTTTAGCATACCAAGACATTTTGGACAATTTCATGCTCCCAACTTTGTGGGAACAGTTTGGGGATGGCCCTTTCCTGTTCCAACATGACTGCGCAGCAGTGCACAAAGCAAGGTCCATAAAGACATGGATGAGTGAGTTTGGGTTGGAGGAACTTGCACAGAGTCCTCAACTCAACCTGATAGAACATGAATTAGAGCGGAGACTGCAAGCCAGGCCTTCTCGTCCAACATCAGTATACTCAGTAGCGTACCGCAGGGTTTCAATCAGGGCCTTCACTAACCATCAACACACCAAACGCCACCGCCATATCAACACCACACACACAATACAAACAGAATACAATCATGCACATGCACTGTATGCACTACTGTTATGAACCCCGCTTTAAAAGTGCTCGTTGGGAAGGGGGCAAGCAACATAAAAGGACACGCGAGACAAAAAGACAATTTAACTATTTATTGATACCATTGAAATTCACTCACGTGTCAGCGTTTAGGCAACTGGTGAAATGAATCAAAATCAACTCACTGGCACAAATACTCTTAAACAAAAACACGGACCAACAAGAATATCAAAAGAAACACAGAAAAAAACACAGCTTGTCAAGCAAACGTTACCGGCTTGACATCAGGATGCACACAAAGCTCATTAGAACGCAGCCCGTCATCCGCAGCGGCCATAGAATATTCCACATAGATCGCTCACAACCTGCGAAAAGTTCAAACGGCTGATGACATCAGCGGGGGGTAGCGCCGACACATCGCTGGGCCTTGGGGCGTTCTATCACTACACATCAAAATTTGATTGGCTGATGACCCACGTCAGTCAAAGTTATGATCCAATGGAAAATGGCAGCTTCAACGGAAGGCTAGCTATACTTACTAGTGCTGGTCCACGGAGCTGTGATGAGTTTAGATGATGACATATGGAAAATACAGCTCAGCCTCACAAAAAATAACCACATTATTTCTGGAAATATAATTGTAACGTACTGAAATAGACAGTAATTGCATTTAGACACGTTCAGACACATTAATTGAATTTATTTAATTATGAAAAATTATATTTTTGATTTTGACAGGGCCAGCAGAGAAGGCCCTGATGGCCTTGACAGCCTACCTATATAGTGTGCCATTCACCATGTAGAAAATAGTAAATGTGTGAACAAGTGACTGATTTCAGCTGCAGCTTCAGTGTGTATTTATAGTGTAGGGGGTGGGGCTTCAGTTTCTAGAGAGCATTTGATTGGACATGAAATCTGATGAGAAGCTGAAATGCAGCGTGATGTCATCAAAATCACTGATCCAGTTTGGCGGAAATTAGACTGTGAGTGACTGTAAGTTTTGAATGCTTAGGCTATATCTTCTAGTCTATATCTTCTTTTGTCACTGTTTTGGAGCACACTAGCTTATAGATAACAGCTAGCATAATGTGTTGGTTATATCTAAGCGCAGGTCCACCATCTTATAATCATACTAAAAGCCACAACATGCCTCTTTTATGAGTTTTTTTCTTCTTCTGTTGAACACAAAAATTTATATTTTAAAGAATGTAAGACTATGGAAGTCAATGAAGACCAGAAATGATTTGGTAACCAACATTCTTTAAAATAGCTTTTTTTGTGTGTTCAACAGAAGAAGAAACAAACTAATACAGGTTTGGAACAACATGAGGGTGAGTAAATGATGACAGAATTTTAATTTTGGGGGGTGAATTATGCCTTTAAGCGTTGTTATTATACAGTGGCAAATGTTTCTTGATGTTTATGTTTGTTGGCTCTGTGGGGTCAAATGTCCCTAAACTATGCACAATGAATCTTATAATCAACAAAATATCTTAATAAACAATCAGAATGAAGTGAGTTTTTTCTTAAAACAAGCAGAATTATCTACCAATGGGGTAATACAAATAATATTGTTTCTGTTTGGGATAGAAACAAGATTATTTTTCTTATCCCACTGGCAGATAATTCTGCTTGTTTAAGAAAAGAAAAAAAGTCACTTCCTTTTCATTTTATTTTCAGAAAACAAGAATGTCAGGAATGTAATTTGACTTACCTAGTAAATGCATTTTGGTTTAGATTTTTAGATTGGAAACAAGACAAAAATAGGCTACTAAATAAGAAAAGCATTTTTTTTTGCAGTGTAACCAACAGATCTGCCTATCTTTTACATTTATTTATCATTGTTTGCATGTTTTACATTTATTAATCTTTAATACTCGATATTATACATTAATATTCACTCTAATACTTTACAGCTTATTTTAAGTACAGTAGCTACATATTTGACTGCAGAATATATTAGATCTCTGTAGCCCATATAAAGTTTTCTTTCAGAATGAACGAGAAAAGGATTATTTTTCTTGGCGTCTCCTCTCTGAGCAGGACTCCTAAAGAATGGGTGCGAGAGGAGAGAGCAGGGCAACGCTTCTCCGATTTCACCTTCATGGGGGGTAAAGGGGTGGATTTTTATTTCCGAAAATACGGCTCTCCATTCAAAGCTGTATGGACTCAAACCTGCGGGCCCCTGGATCAGTCCGCACGGAGATTCTGCAGGAGTTTGGCGCTTCATCGTCCACCGTTCTGGACTAAATGCATCATTCCCGTCACTAGGAGAAAACACTAAATCCAAGCTTTTTCTCTCCTGCTCCTGAAACGCCGCATGTCTGCAGTTTAGACATGATCCTGTCGGCGGATTCAAGGACTTTACTGCTATTTGTGGCAACACTAGTCGCATTTTTGGCCGTTGTCAATTGCCAAGAGGAGGATGGCCGTGAGTTTGCCCACCATTTTCTCATTTTACTCTCAAAAGTGTCAGAAAAGTGCATTCTCAGCCTTTAAACGCTTATTTGCTTATGTAAATAGTAGGCTTAATGAAAGGAACTACAGCTTGACAAAGATATTGTGGCAAATGTGTATTTTAACTACAATGTTTTTAATGCAAAACAAAGAAAAAGAGCTAGAGCAAGTGAATATTTTAAGTTATTATGAGTCTGAATCGGTGATGAACAGATTTCTTCTCTTTTATTAGCCTATTTTAGGGCATTTCTGAAGCAATGTGTTTATACTGAGTCTGAAGGTATTCAGGGTATTCCATCCATCAAGACACCTGCGGGACATTTCTAAAGCCTTCAAACACACGCATGCACAGCACTGGTTTATTTACTGAGCATTACTGAGTTTTATTTGACCATTCTTTTATTTATTGATGGCTGGCTGAAGCCCTCCTGATGGCCCTGAGGCTCAGCTGGTCGGGCCCTAAAAGAGCACATTCCTCTGCTGTCAGGGGCCACTGGGGCAAATCCAGGCTTGCACAAAACGCAGACGCTCCAAACACCTTTGAATTGTCAGAATTCTGATCTGAGGGATTCAGAAAGCATCGCTTTTCTATTTCGCCCATCCAGAGCGCAAGGTTTCAGAGGTGTATCTGTAGTTGAGTTCAGCAGTGGTGGGCCTCAGCCAGAGTTACTGTTACCCTTCCATACAGTTAAAGTGCTTCCATCTGTTTCCTAAATTACCCAGGGGCTACGATAGTCCAGGGAAAGAAGGAAAGACTGTCTGGCGAAAAGCTATTGGAAAAACATCTAAAGGAGAGAGGCAGCTACTATAATTCAGCAAGACACATTCCTTCGACGATATTTTTTAATTAAAGGGGAAATAAGCTCGCCAGTAAACAAATTAGAAGATATTTCAGTGAGTTTTTTTTTTTTTAAAGGCTGTAAAAAATTACAGGTACTTGAATTTGGCTTGCACTGTAAAAAAAGTTGCTGCCTTCAATTTTTAGGTACAATCAACTTGGATGTTTAAGTCATTTTAACTTAAATTACATTAAACTGATTTAGAAAATGAATTGAATCTTGTATAACTTATATATTTTTTGTTTTTGAAAATTGCTTAACATATTTTGATGATTTAAAGCAAAAAAAAAAAAAGTAAAAACATATGTTGTCATAACTTATTGATCATATAAGTGTGGAAAACTTGAGAACAGCCATATTTATGAAAATGTACTTGAACAGTGCTTGAATTATTGAAAGACAATATATGTTAAACTAGTAACATTTTTGGATAAAACAATCTTTTCACTATCTGATATAGATATAAAGCCATTTTATGTGGCTATGAGTGTGATATTTAAGCATATAAATATCCAAATATATGATAAAGCTTTCATTCTTCAGGTCAATCATATATTCATGGGAGAACAAATATCTGTTTTAATTTTTGCTTGAAACAAGAATTTTTCTTATAACAAGAAAATTTTTACTTGTCTAGTATTGCTTT
>JAGHMJ010000035.1:2883651-2993651 GCA_018749465.1 Paracanthobrama guichenoti | reverse complement strand
TGGATGCATGGATGGATAGATGGACGGAAAAATGGGTGGGTGGGTGGATGGACGGGTGAGTGGGTAGATGGATTGCCGGATGGATGGGTGGATTGCTAGATGGATGGATGGATTGGTGAATGTGTGGATGGACTGATGGGCAGATTGATGGAAAAGGGGTGGATGCATGGATGGATAGATGGACGGAAAAATGGGTGGATGCATGAATGGATGGGTGGAAGGATGGACGGATTGGGAGAAGGATGGATCGGTGGAAAAATGGGTGGATCTATGGATGGGTGTATGGATTGCCAGGTGGACGGATGGGTGGGTGGACGACCGGACAGAAGGATGGATTGCCGGATGAGTGGATGGACGGATGGATGGATGGGTGGGTGGATGGATAGATGGGTGTATGGATGGAAGGATGGATGGATTTGCTGGATGGATGGACTGATGTGTGGATGATGGATGGGTGGATGGACTGATGGGTGGATGGATTGCCAGATGGATGGATGGATTGGCGAATGTGTAGATGGGCAGATGGATGGAAAAGGGGTGGATGCATGGATGGATGGATGGATGGACGGACGGACGGATTGGTGGATGGATGGATGGATTTGCCGGATGGATGGACTGATGTGTGGATGATGGATGGGTGGATGGATTGCCAGATGGATGGGCGGATGGATGGATGGATTGGCGAATGTGTAGATGGGCAGATGGATGGAAAAGGGGTGGATGCATGGATGCATGGATGGATGGATGGATGGATGGACGGACGGACGGACGGACGGACGGACGGATTGGTGGAAGGAAGGATGGGTGGATGGATGGATGGGCGGCTGGATGGATAGATGGAAGGATGGAGGATGAGGAACAGACCAGCTGAAGGAATATTTGAAATAAAATAAAACAACACTTTATTAATCATCAGTCAGATCCGAGTCTGCTGAATACAGAGAAACATGAAGAGAGAAGCAGAAGTGGGGGAGTTTACTGGTACATACAACTGTACAAAAATTCAGTGTTGCTCAAGTTCTCTTTGGTTTTAGTTGTAAAGATCGATGGACGAAAATCATGTGAACATGCAGAAACAAAACCACAACTGTATTAAAAAGGAATCATTTTTAAAATGTCATAAAGAGATCTGTCTGTCTTCTGTGAAACACAAACAGTGGCTTTATATCATCATTTGCGTTCCACAGAAGAAAGCCACTCTCGCTGTAAATCTTCCTCTTGACTCTGGTGTGAAGTGTGTGTGTCTCTCAGTCCGTGTGTGTGTGTGTTCAGAGTTTGCCCTCCTCGATCATGCGGTTGAGGCCGGTGCAGATCTTGCTCAGGTTGCTCCTCAGCGTCCCCTCCGGGTCGTACAGGTGTGTGAGCAGCTCCGGATCCGCGTAATGGTTGAACACGTGCCGGATGCGGTCCAGGGATTTGGGCGTCAGGTGTTTCTCCACCAGCTTCAGCAGTAAATCACGACAGTCCGCCAGCAGCTCCATCATCACAGTCTTATCGAACGTGAACTCCACCTGATGAGAGAGACGCGACACTAGTGCGGTCAGTCGACTGAACAGAATGAATCACATTTTTCAGTAATGAACTCTTTCCCAGCGTGTTTTCAAGTCAAGTCTCCTTCATTCTACAGCGCTCTTCACACACAGATGCTTCACAGAGATGACAGGACATGAATTCTGTTTTAGATGAAAAGCTAAAGTACGTTTTTGATTGATTCATTTCTGTTGTAAAAACTGATTTCAAAATGTAAACGCATGTAAATATATCGCATAAAATGAAAACAATAATGTAAATATTATTATAAGTGTGAATTAAAAAATTAAAAGCACATTTAAAAATAAATAACAAGCATGATTTAATCTCTTAAATGTCTTAGTGTATGTTTTGGTCATAATCTAGACTTTTTCAAATCTAATTTCAGCTTTTTATCTCATAATTAGGACTTTTAATCACATTTTAGATTTTTAAATTATAATTTTGACTTTAAATCCAAAATTTAGAATTTTTATATTTTATCTACTGTTCATCTCACAATGACCTAGCATGTCATATTTTTGACTTTTTATCTAATAATGAGGACATTTAAAATCATATTTTCAACATTTTATCTCTTAATTATGACTTTATGATCATTGAAATGAGCTGATCAGTAATATAGTTTAATATTTAGTGTTTTAGACAAAGCCAGAGCCACTCCTTCAGTGACAGAATGGAGAAAAAAACCTTGGGAGAAACCAGGCTCAGTCGGGGTGCCAGTTCTCACTGTTATATGGTAGGGGGCGCTATTCTCATCTTCTGAATGAGTACAGAATCTCCAGATCAAATCACAGGAGAAGAAGAAGCAGAAACCAGCGACAGAAGCATTGCTGACGCACGTCAATTATATACATAAACATATTCATCAAAACTGCCTAACGACTCCATCTGTGTTTGATCATCGCTCTGAAGCACATCTGGATGTAGTAAAATGGGATTTTCTCAGTTGTTTGCTCAAAATGTTGCTTTTTTTATGAAGCTTACCCACAAGTGTTGATGAAAATGCAAGCATGGAGCTAGAATAAAACAGGTTGGCTACTGGCGGGGAAAGAGTTAATCATGATTAATTGCATCTAATGTTTTATTGTATAATTTCATACACTGCAAAAATGCCTTTCTTACTTAGTAATTTTGTTTTGTTTCCAGTCTAAATATCTAAAATTCTTAAATCAAGATACGTTTACTAGATAAGTAAAATTTGTCAAATATATTTTTCTTGTTTTCTGGAATATAAAGAAAAAATAATTGAGTTTTAGCTTAAATCAAGCAAAATGATCTGCCAATGGGGTAAGAAGAATAATCCTGTTTCTGATTGGGACAGGAACAGGAAACAAGATTTAAACAGAAACACTTTAGAACACTGTTCTGTCATTAATGAGTGACACCACTCGCTACTATTAACTAACAAGATACTCTGATTAATGAATTAGTAAGTAATAACATTCAGATGAATGTGGTAGCTCACTATTAGCTAATCACTAACTACTATTTTGTTCATACCTCCCAGAGAACTACTATATACAGGTTCATAATTAACATGAATAATGCATAATGTATAATTCATTATAAAGTGAAGGTAATGATAACCCACTAGTAATGACTCAAGTGTTACTACACCCTTCAGAAGGAGTACTAATGATTTGGATCAGTACTCTAAAGTGAACAGCATGATAATCAGTGTAAGCTTGTGAGGTTTTTGTAAGGTTTTGGATAGTAACTCTTAAGTAGTTACTAGTGGGTTACCATGATCTTCACTTTTAGAATACTGATACAAATAACTAGTAATTCCTTTAGAAGTGTGTAGTAACACTTGAGTCATTACTATCCAAAACCTTACAAAACCCCAAAAGCTTACAATGACTTACAATGATGTAGTAACTCTTGAGTCATTACGAAAACCTTACAAAAGCTTACAATGAGTTCAGTCATTACTAGAGAGTTATGATCTTCACTTTATAATACTGATACAAATCATTAGTAACTCCTTCTGAAGGACGTAGTAACACCTGAGTCATTACTAGTGGATTATCATTACCATCACTTTAGAATTAATTATACATTATTGCCATTAATTACGATCCTGTAGTGTATAGTAGTTCTCTGGGAGTTATGAAAACAATAGTAGTTAGTGATTAGCTAATAGTGAGCTACCACATTCGACTGAGCACTATTACTAACTCATTTATTTTTAGTTTCTTGTCAGTTAGTAGTTACTAGAGTGTTAATACTGCATTACTCACTTGTGTAGTTATTCATTAATGATGGATCAGTATTAAGTGTTATCAGTTATTTTTCTTATCCCATTGGCAGATCATTTTGTTTGTTTTAAGCCAAAACTCACTTATTTTTTATTTTAAATTCCAGAAAACAAGAAAAAATATCTTATGTCATTTTACTTATCTAGTAAACGCATCTTGATTTAAGAATTTTTAGATATTTAGACTGGAAACAAGACAAAAATACTAAATAAAAAGCATTATATGCAGTGTATTGAAATGTAGAAACAACATAAAGACGGTATATATTTATATATATATATAGATGCTCAGTAGCATCTCTGTTTCTAAGTTCTGTGTTGTTTGATGATCATTAGACCGACAGTAGCAGTTTATTAGGCCGCTGTCACTTTAAGATCTGACACGCACGGCATTTCTACGTCATTTAGTGTGCTTCTGTCCGTACAAGAGCGAAAGAGAACTCAACGTGGCTTTCTGTGTGCGAGGTGATGGCATGAAGTAATCCAAAGTTACAGCATTTGGAACTAAGGGAGCCTTTTTGTTTAGCCCTTGATGCCCCAATGGGCATTTTTAGAATCGTTCCTCCATGAGGAATATCTCGTGATAGACGCAATGCTGATTTCTCAATCCGGAGCATCCGCTGTAAGTAATGATGTGCCGTTTTCTACAATCGATGCATGTTTCATGAAGTTACGAGTGAAAGCGCCTCGTGAAAGCTGCATATTTGTTTTGAGTTGGCGCCTGTGCAGTTTTACGTGTCGTAACTCTGTGAGGAATATCTTGTGATTGACGCAATGGATTACATTGATGGACTAATTGTGAGAATCTAATGGCACATTCCAGTTTAGAGGGACGACTCTGCACTCGTTAGGAGTTGATCAAAATTATACATATTTTGTGTTATTATATTCGATGGTTGCTTAGTAATTTGATTATGGATTTTTGCATGGTGGTGGGGGTGTACCGCCGGCACTTCATGTTTAAGATGCGTTTTGGTCGATCGGATCACAAGTAGATGAGGGAAACACATTCCTGTTTACACCTGGGGCCGGATTTACTAAACAGGGCAATAATGACCAACACAATCTACCCGTTAGAGTCTGGTTTAAGCCATGCTTTTTTTGAGCAGTAAATAATGGCATTAAGACTAGTAAATTGGCGAGAGCAAACTCAATTCAATCAATTTAAATACTCTCCTCCCATAAACACTGAAAGGGAAACGCCTACAAATGCATATGCAATAAGGTCAGCCACAAAAATAACCCTGTCCACGCCTTTTCAGTGCTAATTTTGTCTTTTGTACATTTTTACAGTAGTTTCTAACACCAAAAGAGGGTTATTATTATTATTATTATTAATTAATTAATGATTAATTTTGTTTTGCTTTTGCTCTGACAGACTCAAGACCTAGAGTTAGTTCAGGTCATTTTACTGATTTGATATTTGAATCTTGTTCATCAAATTGAGCATCTTTTTTTGAGTCATTTCATTCATTTTAAGCAGAATATAAATAAAATGTAACATATAATGGCCAAATCCCCCATCACATCAACTTGCGGGACGGTGATCACTTTTAGAGTAAGAAAAAAGTGCAATGCAAGGACAAGCCAAATTATGAGAAACAAAAACGATTCATTCATTGCTTATATGAGTCTTCATTCAGGCTATGATCCGAGTCGTTCGTTCCTCCCATGATGGCGTTTATGTTTTACGTGGCGTGAGAAAGTCACATTAATCAGAGCGGTCAGACTGAAATGGATTTCCAGAAATGCGGATTTCAAACCACATATGAATGTAGCTCAAAACAAATTTGTATAAATTGGATTTCATGTGATTTATGGCCGTTCAGACTTGCTAAATCTGATCGGATTTCAATTGGATTTGCACAAAAATTGGATTTGGACTGACAGTCTGAACGAGGCTATTATGCTTGGGACGTTTGTCCTCTTCAAACCACACTTGGGTCTCCAGCCGACAGTTTAAATCCTGTCTGGCTAGCACGCTTCTCATGTTCACGTTAGGAGAGTAGATGGTCTTCAGTGGCTGTTCCAGCGCATTTGACCACATGAGCGTCTGCACTACGAAAGCAATCCAAACAAATGCGTTTTCAGCTACCTCTGGAAGTGGTTGAAAGTGGACAAAGACCAGTTAACACCTGTATTCAGAGTCCTTCACTTGTGATCCGATCGACCAGAGCGCTTCTTAATACCAGCTGTAAACAGGACTATGATGCCGTTTCACAGACGTACACAAGTACAGATTTGAGTTCTCTTTTGTGTCTTATTGCGCTTGAATGGTTTAATATCACGGAGTGTCTATTTATTACTATTTGCACTAGCTCCACCTATCAATGCCTGGTTGGGCCAAACAAGATAAAAAAATGTCTTCAGGGCGTAGTCAGTGGAGCGTAAGGTTTGAGGATCTAGGTTTAGATGCTTTTGCAGAGCTCGCTCTTTTCTCTTTTCCGATCACATCGAAAGGCATTTACTTTCAATAACAATGAAGAAAATGTTCTAAAAGTGGAAAAAGTACCTAACGAAATGTTTAATGATGATAAAAGCATGTATTAGGAGGGTTAGGGGTCGGTGTAGGGAGGGCTTTTATTGTGCCATTAAGGCGGCATCCATTTAATCATTTTAATAAATATAATCATTAACACTCTGTTATTATTGCATCCTGTTAATGTACAACAATACTGAGGTGCAAATAGTGGGTATCTGTCAAAATAAAGTATAAATTGCATGTAATTAATTGACATATTGCAAAGAACTGCTACTTTTACATGTGTAAATAGAATATATCACTATTTTCACTTAGTGTGAGTAGCCGCTGCCGTAACAGCACTTGAATGAATGATAGAGATCATACAATGCAACGCGAGCCAAAGGATGACGTTAATTGCATTAAATATGTGTTAAAATAAAATAAAAAGTATCGCATAGTTTCTACATTTACATTCATGCATTTAGCAGATGCTTTTTTCCAAAGTTAACACCGTTCACACCAAGAGCGATAACTATATTAGTGTCCACATCAGCGCACAATATCATTCTGTTTATTATAAGCTCGCGCTGCAGTTTTGTGGTCTGTCGCTTTAAATGCTTGAGCTCATGGGCGTCGGAACCATTGTATGTGGGCGGGACAAGACCCACCCACTTTAAGACCAATGATATTGGACCACTTTTACCGTCTCTAATTCAGCACATGTCTGTTCACCGACCCCTAACAGATAAACACTTATTATTAAACACACGTTAGATGTTTTATTTCCACTTTTCGAATATTTTCTTCTTTTTTATTGAAAATAAATGCCTTTCCGATCTGATATGTGATGGGGAAAAGGGAGTAGAGCAGGTTCGGCAAAAGTTGGATTTGAACCTCAGATCGATTTGCGTCAACATTCTACCATGTGTCTTAGCCCTACACTATTACAGCTGTAAGTAATTCAGGGTCTTCTGTGGTTTTGTCTGTCCCAACCAGACTTCTAGTAAATAAGTTGACCTATTGGCACTTAATGTAAGTGGCATCTACTCCAGTACAATGGACCCACCCACATTTCTTTGCTTCGACGCCCATGCTCGAGCTTGTTAAAGTCTGGTGGATTCTGATTGGCTGTCAGAGTTCATCGGCTGGAATGAAATTGCTCTGAAAGTGATTCCTCTGTTGTTCTTGTTATATTTGTGGCATGAACTCTGCTATGTTTTTACAACACCCTTGATGTGAACAGACCGTTAGAAAAGACTAACACAATTTTTCACTTAGTTTTTACATTTCTCCACATATTTCAGTTCTCAAACATTTCAGATTCAAACATCTTGTTGTGTCTCAAACACAACAAGATTCTTAATTTTTAAAGGCCCGTTCACACACAAACATTCTAACTCTAAGATAATTGATAAAAACATTGACAGCCAATCAGAATCCGTCCTGCATTAAAGAGTTGCCAGGGTGTTCTGGGTGGTTGCTAGGGTGTTCTGTATGGTTGCTAGCGTGTTCTGAGCAGTCACTTCCTGTCTGGTGTGAAATGACACCACAAACTCTGCATGACGAAGCACACACTGAACTTTAAGAGGTTTTACTAGTAGTAGTAGCACTAGTGATGCTTGACTTGAGAACACTAATCAATCATAATCATGCAAACATTATTAATATGTGAATACTGCACCTCCTGGAAGCTGATGGCCGTCATGGCTCCGTGATGCAGCTTCTTCCTGAAGTCCTGGGCCAGACTCAGCTCATCTGCGCTGAACTTGTCGTGTCGGAACAGAACTCCCACCTTCACGGCGACCTTGATCATGTTCTTCACCACCTTCTGGGCCTCGTTGCGGTTCCCCGAGTGCTCTTTGGAGACGCGGTACAGCTCGTCCAGGACCTCACTGCTGTTGTCGTCAATGAACATGTGAGCCATGGACTTGCTGGCCATGTGACTGAGGATTTTCTTCTGGGCCTTCATGGCCATGTCCTTGGAGCTGAACGCCTCCATCCCGCGTCCTGTGCTAGAGAACGGATGGACGCAGACATACAGTGTGTGTTTACCTGCGTGGTGCAGTCGGAGGAGTGTGTCGAGTGTTTGAGGAAGTGGCGTCTTCCGCTGTGTAACTGAGAGAGGAAGCAGTGTGATCGGAGAAGATTTGTTGCTTCTGCTTTCTGTCTCTCTCACACACTTAGAGTTTCAGACTCTTGAGAGACGTTTCAGACCATTGGACGTGTGACAGTAAGAACACAAACTAACCTGAAGCTTCACCTCTAAACTTCACATCAACCTCGAGCACGAACACACACGAAGCAGTGAAGAATCACTCTTCACAGCAGCAATGAGATTAAAACACAAAGCCTGACCTAGTGAAAAGAGGTTTACAAACCGGGGTCCGGGGCCCTCAGGGGCCGCAAGAGTGTGCTGGGGGAGCTTTAGAGAAAGACAGTTAAAAAAATAAATAAAAAAAAACCTTTAATAAAAAAAGAATAAAAAAATGATAAACAGAAATGTAAATACACAAAAACTTTTAATTTAAAGTAAATAAAACCTGATTATAATAAATAACTGATTTAAAAGTTGATTAAATAAAAATGATTGAAATAAATGTGATTAAAATGAATAATTTGATTAAAATAAATAAAACTTGATGTAATTAATAATAGATTAAATATGAATAAATAATATTTGTCACAGGTGTGTGTAGGCATTAAAACAAAGACAGGATGATACAATTCTCCAACAACGTTTAATGATACAGGAACCTCAGGTGAGTCCATACAGGCAGGTTAAACACACTCTATACATAACGGCGATCAGACACAGACCGGGAGAAAGGGGAGAACTAAATAGGAAATACAAACGAGATAATTAACAGGACACAGCTGAGACAGATGAGCTAATAATGATGGTGACCATGACGATAGACGAGTGGCGGGATGAAGATTAACGTTTTATTGTTTAATGTTATTTTTTAGTATTATTATTTTTTACTATTTTCATGATTATTTGTATAATGTATTTTGTAAAGTCAGGCTGTGTCTGTACATGTGTCCCAAGGAGAGACATGGGATGAGATAATTTTGGCCATACAAGAATGTGTGTACATGCAGGAATGTGCATACATGTAACGTGTTTGCACTGATGCATACAGTGGACAATAGTTTCTGCTGATGTATTTGTTCCGTTATGTATCGTTTATTGATGTACAGTATTCCAATATGGGAAGCACATGTGTAAGCATGAAGTATACACTCTATTTTAAACATAGGACGCAAATCTTTCCAAGTGAGTTCCTCAACATAACATCCAAATTGAGTGTACTGCCTCAGACAGAGATGGAAGAGACAGAGACAACAACGAGATAGAGGGAGATGGACAGAGGGAGGATGGAGAAGGGAGAGGGTAGAGGAATGGAGAAACATACAGCTGGCATGAAACGAGAACTTTTCAATGTCTCTACTATGTCTGAAAATAATAAATAATCTCTTGGCAAATGACTGGTATCCGGTATTGTGATTCAATCATAACGGGGACAGAGCTTAATTTTCAGATCAACACGGGAAAACTAGAACAAAGGAACATGTGACCAGGAGAAAAACACTGAAAGTCCATGACAACACAGAACATGACGGTGACAATATTATTATAATGAATAATAATTATATATATTATATAAAATATAATAATAATTATATTATTATAATTAATAAATAATGTTAGCTTGTTATTAATAATTCATTTAAATTAATAAATAAATCAATTCAAATTAATAATAAATAAATTTGACAAATAAATGTATTAATATAATATATAATAAAATAAACAATTGAAAATACAATTGTATTGCTAATACAATTGTATTTTATTCAAGAGTTTTACATACACAGTTATATACAGAATATACAACCGGCAGTGAAATGTAAACAGGTCCGCTCCATGGACAGTGCAAATTCACAGTTAAAAACACAAGGAAGAAATTATAATAGAAATAGGATATAAAAAAAGTACTCTCTATATATATATATGTCTATATCTGTAGAATTATAAATAATCAAGTCAAAGAAAAAAGGTAACAAATAAGGATAAAGTGGAATAAAATAATTGAAGTAGACTTTGCAGTGAGTAAACTGTAGACTTATAAATATGTGGTTAACAAATGTATAAAGAGTATAATGTGCAAACAGGTTTATGACAGGTTGTTACACAGTAACAACGAGAACAGAAAGTGCAGTGCAATGTCAGTGTATCGATGTTTATCCTGGCGTGAAGTCACGTGATGTTAAGTGACTGAGTTCAGGAGTCTGATGGCCTGGGGAAGAAGCTCCTCCTGAGTCTCTCAGTTTTGGCCATCAGGCTTGAAGCGCTACCAGATGGCAGCAGCGTGAAATGAGGGTTTGCAGGGTGATTCGAGTCCTTGATGATCTTGGTAGCTCTACCTTTGCAGCGTTTGGTGTAGACGTCCTGCAGAGACGGAGAGCTGACCCTGAGATACGCTCGGATAAGCGCACTACTCTTTGCAGGGCTTTGCGGTCATGACTGGTGCTGTTCCCATACCACGCTGTGATGCACTGAGTTAAAACACTTTCTATCGCCCCTAAATAGAAAGTTTTCAGGATAGCTGGTGAAACCCTGAATTTCCTCAGCTGGCGCAGGTGGTACAGTCTTTGCCTGGCTTTTTTTTCACCTGTGTCTGAATGTGAGCAGTCCAGGTCAGGTCCTCGGAGATGTTTACTCCCAGGTACTTGAAGCTGCTCACTCTCTCTACTGGTGACCCGCTGATCATGAGGGGGGGAGTATGTCCGTTGCTGTCTCTTCCTGAAGTCCACAATCATTTCTTTGGTCTTGCCAACATTCAGAGAGAGACAGTTGTCCTGGCACCATGATGTTAGATGCTCCACCTCGTCCAAGTATGCCGTCTCGTTGTTGTTGGAAATGAGGCCCAGGACAACAGTATCATCAGCAAATTTGATGATAGAGGTGGAGCTGTGTGTGGACAAACAGTCATGCGTGTAGAGAGAGTAGAGCAGGGGCTCAGGACACAGCCCTGTGGAGCTCCCACACTCAGGGTGATGGAGGTGGAGGTGGACTGGCCTATTCTCACCACCTGAGGCCTGCCAGTGAGGAAGTCCTCAATCCAGTGGCAGAGAGAAGGATTCAGGCCGAGATCCAGGAGTTTGGAGGTTAGCTTGGTGGGAACTATGGTGTTAAAGGCTGAGCTATAGTCAATAAATAGCAGTCTTCACGTAGTTCCCACTTTTGCTGTCGATGTGAGTGAGGGAGGAGTGGAGGACATGAGAGATGGCATCTTCAGTCGATCTATTGGGACGATAGGCAAACTGAAGAGGGTCCAAAGTGTCAGGAATGAAGGCGCAAATGGTGTTTTTAATGAGTCTCTCAAAGACCTTCATGACTATAGACGTGAGAGCCACTGGACGATAGTCATTTAGGCAAGAGGGTTTACTGTTCTTAGGGACAGGGATGATGGTGGATTTTTGAAGGAGGTGGGGACCACAGATGTAGCGAGGACTCATTAAAGATAGATGTAAACAACCCGGTGAGCTGATCAGCACAGGACCGCAGAACACGACCTGAAATACCATCCGGCCCGGCAGCTTTCCTGGCGTCCACACGCTTGAGTGCCCTCCAAACTTCATCCTCCGAGACAGAGATCACGTGATTGTTGCTGCTCTGAGTAATTTCCTCTAACGCGCCACTTGGCGGAGTCGCGTTACGCGGTTACAGTCAAAGCGAGCATAGAAAGAGTTTAACTCGTTCGTTCACGAGCAGCGGATCAACGCTTGCCTCTGCAGAGGATTTAGATCCAAAGGAGCAGATGGACCTCAGACCTTGCCACATGCGCGCGAGTCGTTGAGTTGGAAATGAGACTCCACTCGGTCTTTATAACGGAGTTTTGCGGCTTTAACTGCTCGTCTGAGAGCATAGCAGGACGATCTGTATTCATTCATATTCCCTGAATGGAGACCGGCGTTGTAAGCAGCAGTGCGTGTGTTCACTGCCGCGCGGATTGAATTGTCCACCCACGGTTTCTGATTTGAGAAGGACGTTATTGTTATTGTTTGCGTGGCTTGCTCTGTAAGCGTGTTGATGAAGCAAAGCGCCACGTCTGTGAACTCGCTTAACGTCAGCTGAACTCGCTCGGAACATGTCCCAATCCACATCGCCCAGAGCTGCCTGTAGCGCGGTCTCTGAGTGGGGTGACCAACGCTTAACTTCCCGCCTCACCGGGGGTTCCTGGAGGAGCTTTTGTTTGTATTCGGGAGTGAGGAAAATGGCGGCATGATCCGATTTGCCAAACGCTGGAAGTGACCGCGCTTTATAGGCGTTCTTAAGCGAGAGTAGCAGTGATCCAGTGTGTTTGCTCCTCGTGTGGGGCAGGAGGCGTGCTGGTGAAAGTTTGGCAGGACTTTCTTTAGGTTTGCTTTGTTAAAATCGCCGCGACAATGAATGCAGCGTCGGGATGTTGGTTTATGGCGCCGCTGGCAACATCATGAAGGCCAGATAAAGCCAGCGCTGTGTCTGCCTGCGGTGGGATGTAAGCGGGCGGTCGCGACAACCGCAGAAAACTCCTCGGCAGATAGAATGGGCGGCAGATGATTGTTAAATGTTCCAGATGAGGTGAGCAGGACCCGCGAGAGAATGGTGATGTTCTTGGGATCGCACCATTTCTTGTTGATCATGAAACACACTTCACCGCCTTTGGATTTACCGGCCTCGGCTGTTCTGTCCATCCGAAAAACAGAGAAGTTCTCCGACGGCGTCACAGCTGTGTCGGGACCGCGGGCGTGAGCCATGTTTCAGACAAACAATAGATATTACAGTCTCTCATGTCCCGTTGAAAACTTATCCTGGCTCTAAGATCGTCCATCTTATTATCCAAGGATTGAACATTTGCTAGAAGAATGCTCGGGAGAGGAGGTCTGAATGCCCTTTTCCTCAGTCTGTTACGGATACCAGCACGTTTCCCACGGTGTTTCTTTGTTCTACGCCGCTGGCTCTGTCCATTGTTCAACTCGGCGTTCCGAAGAATCTCAGATGGCCACAGAGGATCGGCGAAAGTGTCCTGAAACAGTCCAGTGTAGAGGTAACCAATGTCCAAAAGAGTTTTGCTGTCGTAGTAGATCAATGCAGATGATAAGTTTGTAAAAACTGAGAGTAAAAGAAAGTAAAATAGTAAATAAAAGCACAGTCTTCGCGGAGCGACCTGAACGGCGACCAAACACAGCGGCGCCATTTTGATGAATTAGATAACAATCTAACATTACAGTAAAAATATTTAAATAGATAACAATCTAACATTACAGTAAAAGAATGCAAAAATATAACATAATAGAACTTTCCAAATTCTATTATACACATATTTATAATATTACATTTGTCAGATTAATTTGGTCTTCATCCATGAAAATATATAGTTGGCACAGGAGGATGGTTGTATTTGGGGCTCTGTGGATCTGAAAGATTGAGATGCACTGATCTAGAGTTTCAGAGGACATCTCAACTCTATTATTTATAAAGCACATTTGGAAAAAAATGTTTTAAAATATCACAGCATAATATAGCCTTCTATAAATACCAAAAGTACTGTATAAAATATCTATATTTAAAACATATTCAAAAGTTAAAGAATAAAAATGTGTTTACAAAGAAAATCTCAACAATGTCTCAAACTGTTCTCAGATCAGCCAACACAGCTTCTGATCTGATCAGTCATTCTTCTTAAATCCGCTTGAACAACTGAAAGGAATGAAGGATGTTGTTTCCGCCACAGTGGGTTTGTTCAGTGTAAATCAGTGTGGTTACAGTGTAAATCTTGTTGTTATCTGACTGTTGTGTTGTTAGCGTGGGGCTTTAGATATCCTGCTCCCTGTAGACGTGAGGATGAAAGCATGAAAGAGTCAGCAGTGAACCAGACATCACTATCAGACGATATATTACACACGTATTGCATCATGTTTATTACACTGTGATGATCACTATGGGTTTGTGTCAGCTGATTCTGTTGAATGTGATGTGTCTGTAGTGGCTCTGTATTCACCATCAGCTGATCTAGAGAAGGTCAGACTAACACCTAAACCTGTAAGTAAAACACGGACAGTGAAATGTGTGTGACATTATTGCATTATCCACTTTAGAACATCTAAAAGAAACTACTTAGACTATTAAAGGGGTGATGAATTGAGAAATCAACTTTCCCTTGAGCCTTTGATATATAAAAGTTCATTGTGATATAAGAATATCCTGTAAGTTTCAGAGCTGAAAACTTCCTTGTTAAAGAAAAGCTTTTATTGACACCAGACCCAGCAAACGATCAATCTCAGAATATGTCACCACTGACGTCATAGAATGCAGAAACGCCGCCTCTGTAGCCCCGCCCACCGACTCGTGGAGCTAAACGGATCGCACTACCGAGCAATAAACATGCCAAAGAGAGTACGATATTGTGCTGTGCCTGGTTGTGGAAGAACACAGCCGCCGCATAAGCTTCCTTCAGATTCTAATATTAGGAATGACTGGTTGAACTTTATGAACTTTATTAGATCCAGCTCACGTTTGTTCGCTTCATTTCACTGCGGAATGGTTTGTAAACAAGAAACAGGTCGAGACTGGATTTGCAGACAGCTTGCAGACAAACACAATGGTGTGCCTTCTATATTGGATCCCACAGGAATGACTCGGACCTGTAAAAAAGCCCAACACCCTCATAAAGCCCAACGTCCTGGGGCTATGTGTCTTCCAGATTGGGCTACCAAAAGCCTGGCCTGCCGATGGGCTATCTTAAAAAGTGAAATAACATTCCTTTCTTGATGTGCGTTGTTCACTCTCTTGACTTAATATTCGAAGGGCGCGCGCGTGTATACGGTTCATAATTATATCCACTGATCGGGCGGGCCAAGTAATAAAAAAAAAACATTCCAATCAATCGCGGAAGGATGAGACGTAAATCATTGTGTTTGTTTGATAAAGCGAGCCCTGTGAGCATTTCTCCACACGCTTTCACACGCACACCCTCACGTGTATTGACAGGGGAGCTGAAGCTCATTAAATATGCAAATCTTATCCAATCCTAGCCGATCAAAACCGAGTGTTCCATGAGAGAGCCTCAAAACCAGGGCAGAAAATAGCCTATTACTTATTCATTATCATGTTTTTGAATGTAAAAACCACACAAACGTCATTAGTTGACCTCAGACAACAGTATAAAAAATTTAAAAAGCCAGCTCATGACCCCTTTACGT
Source organism: Paracanthobrama guichenoti (assembly GCA_018749465.1). Classification (NCBI taxonomy): domain Eukaryota; kingdom Metazoa; phylum Chordata; class Actinopteri; order Cypriniformes; family Gobionidae; genus Paracanthobrama; species Paracanthobrama guichenoti. The sequence continues at coordinate 2,978,148 of JAGHMJ010000035.1, read as the reverse complement.
GAGAGATGTTTTTAAACATTCATATTTTGATTTTGCATCCAAATCACCATGAATGATGACCCTTGACCCTTATCTATAATCCTGTATGACTGTCCTCTTTCTGTCATTGGGTCAGTTTTATTTATGACAAAGAAAGTAGTGATAGTTATTTAATAAATTAAAATAAATATTGAATTGTTACTATACTATAGTCAAGTCAAGTCATTTTTATTTATATAGCGCTTTTAACAAGTCCAATTGTCTCAAAGCAGCTTCACATTGTTAACAGGAAAATAATGCAACAGAATTTGTACAGCCGCTCTGGTGAAACGGTGATGTTATCCAGCTCATTTCAGTATCATATAGTGTCAATGCGGGCAGATCGGGAATATAGATGAGATTTAGGAGTCCCCAACTGAGCAAGCCAAAAGCCAGAGGCAACGGTGGCAAGGAACCAAAACTCCTTCAGGGCCAGAACTTCAGGAAGCATTACAGGTCAGAGGTCATAGTAGATTCGAAAGATCGGAGTCGTCACGCCGGAGACGGGTTTAATGAGGATGTTTTGTAAACTATCTGATACACACAATACTCAAATATCATTTCGAGTTTCGGTTCATTTATGAGACGCGTGTGCAATGCATGATCACAACAGCGCTAAGGCTATTGTCTATTATATTTGCTTCTTATTTATTCTGCTTTCATGGATCGTGTCAGATTTTAATCTCAAAAGAACACGTGCTCCGTGGGTGTGGCGCATTAGCGGATAATGAAGAGACTTGTGAACAACTGACATCTCTCTTTTTTCAAACAGATTACATGAACACAGAACATTTGTTTTTGATTTGATTTACATTACTTAAAACCTGACATTTGACCGTTTCTTTAGACATATGTCTCATGTTTGTGTGATAAGTATTCACTAATTTAGAGGTCCTTTTCTGAAGAGAATCAGATTAGACGCTGTTGACAGAGAGGCTGCAGATTGCGCATCATGTTTGTTTTCTTTATTTTGCAAAAAGCACAGCATATTGTTTTTATTGTGACTGAACACAAATAAAAGTAGAAACTTAACAGATTATAATGACGTATAACACTTGATAAAAATCGACAGAGTTATTTGAGTCTCTTTGACACTGAAAAGAAAAAAAGCGAGGGGGGTAAAACTGACAGAGTGTGTCTGCTTCCCGAACAATGCTAGGAAGACTGTTCCAGAGTTTAGGTGCTAAATAGGAAAAGGATCGACCGCCTGCAGTTGATTTTGATATTCTAGGGATTATCAACTGGCCAGAGTTTTGAGACCGCAATAGACGTGATGGAGTATAATGCGTTAAGAGTTCGCTCAAATACTGGGGAGCTAAACCATTTAGTGCTTTGTAAGTAATAGGCAAGATTTTAAAATGTTTAATATGGTCATACTTCCTGGTTCTAGTAAGAATTCGAGCTGCTGTGTTATAAACTACTATATTAAATAAATAAATTAATTAATGAATGAATCAAACTCTTATTAAACGTTTATAGTGTGTAAGTCACCATTAGCAGGAAAGTGACCTCAGAAGAAGAAACTAAATTAACTTTCAATTAAAATATGAACAGTTTTAATCATCACTACTCACCAAAGCATCTCCAGTTTATAATGTGGATCATCCTTCAGATCAGCAAGTAGCTTCACTCCTGAGTCTCTTAGTATATTCAATGACAGATCCAGTTCTCTCAGGTGTGAGGGGTTTGATCTCAAAGCTGAAGCCAGAGCAGCACAACCTTTATCTGTAACACCACAATCACTCAACCTGTAGAGCACAATGACACTCTTCAGTCTCTCAGTTCAGGATCTACAGCTCAGATAAGCAGGAACTTCACAATAAGAAAGAGAGACTTAATCCATGGCACCATTAACAGGTCCAGTCTAAGGTTCAGACCGGCTTTTACATGATTGAGCGGGTTAGTTTCAATATCATAAAAAAATGGAAGAATCTTAATTTTTTTTATCTGAGTACCTCAAAATTCTCAACAAAGCTGTATGATATAAGCACAGTTGTCACATCTTTACATCATCCAATCGTGTTTATATTATCATTCATATTGTAAAATTATGTCAATGAAGATTAAATCATCTTCAATAATCTGGCAGGTAATTTAGTCTTGTTTAGTTTTTAATTGTGTTCATTGTTCACCACAAGAGGAAAAATGGAGATGACTGTTGAAACATTTATATAATCTTACCTCAGTGTCTCCAGTTTACAGTGAGGATCCTTCAGTCAACCAGAGAGCAGCTTCACTCCTGAGTCTCTTAGTTTATTTCCCGACAGATCCAGATAGTGAGGGGTTTGATCTTAGAGCTGAAGCCAGAGCAGCACAACCTTCATATGTAACACCACAATAACTCAACCTGTAGAGAGAACAATGACACTCTTCAGCCTCTCAGTTCAGGATCTTACAGTAATTTGTCTCTACTATGGTAAGGCCTTGGCTTACAGTCCCACATGACATAATGTGATGTATTGTGTATTTGATGCCATCTGTCTCCCTCTTTTGGAATCATCTCTGATCAATCTGACGGACACATTTTTTGATTGTTTCATCTCTCTTGGACTCTTATCTCTCTTTTAATACACACATGCACACACACTGAATATTATGGTTATTATCTGTTTTAAATTGCTTATACTGCAACAATAATTCATTACATTTAGTCCATTTCAGAAATTACAAACTATGCAGTTCTACAGAATCTATATCTAAAGAAATGTAAAGATTCACCAAATAATTCACTGATTAAAAATAGACAGACAAACATATTAAACTGAACAAAACATTTGATAGTAATAGTATTATGGAAGGCAGTTACTGTGAATTAAATGTTTTTATAGATGAAAAATGTATTTTGTGATTTTGTGTTCCCTTTCAGTCGGTCACATTCGATATATGTCGGACGTAACCAACAAATTGGGATCACTTCTAAGAGCCCATATCAGCTTCGAGTGTATAGAGAACGGGCCAATGACCACTTGCGTGCGAGATTTGCATCTTGCGCTCTGCCCCGCATCATGGGTATAAACAGGAAGCAGATGCAGTGCACATTTGTCATTGTAACGTAGTTCTTTGTTCAGGGAAGAAGGAGGAAGGAACCGGCGAACATTCAAAAGACTTTAATTAAATAAAAAAAATAACGAAAGTAACGCGGGCAGCCCCTCATGGACGACTGCCACACACACACACATAATAAACCATAAACAAAACACAACAGGAGCCTTGCTCCTCCCACGTCTCTTGCTCATCAACCTCGCCACAGTTTTATAGTTTTACAGTTTTAGAGACAGTTCCTGCTTCAGCAGAAAGAGATGAAAAGAAATCATCTTTGAGTGCTGGGAGAGAAGGCACATTCAGCGGCGGCCGCGGGCTCACTGAGTACAGTGATAAACTGCGTTTCACAACACTGTTTTGTCTGTTGGTTCGGTGAGGGCGTTCCAAACGGTGAGTGCATACACAGGCTGCACTACTCTCCTGTGTTTTGCCGCGGTCGTTCCTTGGTGCTTCAGCACATTAAAAAAAGAGCTTTCTTCTAAAAGAGTAAGGGTGTCATTTCAAGATGTCATTCCACTCGTGCGTTTCTGGATGTGGTTGTTCCCTGTCACCAGCTGACAGTCTCAATCGCTGTCTTACATGTCTGGGCATTCAGCACGCTGAGGCAGCGTTTGTGGATAGCTTGTGTTCCCACTGCGGGAACATGACTATCTCAGAATAGACTAACTTCGGTGAATAGCCAGGGTGACCTGAGGATTACGTTTAGTGCCAACCCGCTGAGTCAACCTCCATGAGCCCCTAATCCCTTTGAGCGTCACGGCCGGTTGTGTTAGCGGAAGAACCTGCTGGCCCCTCCCAGAGCATCCAGTGGTGACTTTTGGAGCACCAACAGATGACAGGATGTCGATCACTGCATCGGAGGGGAGTTTCAGTCCTCGGGGGATGAAGACTCGGCTGTGTTTCCTCCCTCTGGGAAAGTAGCGTTGCCCAAGACAGACCCTGAGTTGATGGCTATGCTTTCCCAGGCCAACGAAAAGGTTGGGCTCATGTGTAACTCTCCACCATGTCCCGAGCCTTCTTGGTTGGACGATTGGTTTCTCAGGGTGTGCTCAATCTCAGCGCCCCGCCCCAGTGCCATTATTCCCGGAAGTGCATGATGAGCTCACAAGGTCGTGGACGGCACCTTTTTCTGCCAGAAACCGGCCGAGTGGCTCATCACTCCTCACTACCCTCGATGGTGGGCTAGCCAAGAGGTGCGTGGAGATCCACCAGTGGAACCGGCCGTCGCGATGCAAATATATCTGTTGTCCGCTTACTCCTGGTGCGGTAATCCATGCCACCCATCCAAGGCCTGTAAATTCTCCTCCAGTATGACTGGGAAGGCTTACAGAGCCTGTGGACAGGCTGTGCCCACCCTGCATGCCATGGCGTTGCTCCAGGTGCACCAGGCCCAGGCACTCATGGACATGCACGAGGGTAGGCCCGACCCAGAGCTCCCCCGGGAGCTCCGGGCGGTGACGGACCTCACCCTCCAGGCGACGGAAATCACTGCTTGTTCCGTTGGTCAGGCGATGTCCACACTTGTGGTCCAGGAGCGACATCTTTGGCTCAACCTGGCGAATATGAGAGAGACAGATAAATATTGGTTCCTCCCCCATTTCCCAGGTTGGGTTATTCGGTGATATGGTCGAGAGCTTTGCCCAGCAGTTCTCGGTCGCCCAGAAGCAGACAGAGGCGATTAAATACATCCTGTCCTGGCGGGCCGCTGCTGCCTCCACCCAACTGCCAGCCGCAGTTCCTCCACCTGCTGCGTCGCCAGGCGTATACCTGCAGAGCAACAGCATGGAGCCAGCCGTGGGACGGCCATCCAGCCTGCTCAGGCCGCTGCCAAGCCAGGTGGAAAGCGCCGCTGTAAACCACCCAGAGATGGACCACTCCCTTTCGGGACCAGGTGGTGAACCTGCAAGCGCTGCCCTCAGAGGAGGCAGACCTAGCCCTGGCTTTTCTCTGTTCGCGCTTTGCGGGTTTACGTGGACAGAACACAAAGCTTCAGAACCTCAGAACAGCTCTTCATCTGTTACGGAGGCCAGCAGAAGGGAGGGGCTGTCTCCAAGCAGAGGATGGCCCACTGGATAGTGGATGCCATCGCTTCAACTAGCCAGTAACACCAAAATGCCCATTCTAGTGTTCCCTGTCACCAGCTGACAGTCTCAATCGCTGTCTTACATGTCTGGGCATTCAGCACGCTGAGGCAGCGTTTGTGGATAGCTTGTGTTCCCACTGCGGGAACATGACTATCTCAGAATAGACTAACTCCGGTGAATAGCCAGGGTGACCTGAGGATTACGTTTAGTGCCAACCCGCTGAGTCAACCTCCGCAGGCCCCTAATCCCTTTGAAGCGTCACAGCCGGTTGTGTTAGCGGAAGAACCTGCTGGCCCCTCCCTTGAGCATCCAGTGGTGACTTTTGGAGCACCAACAGATGACAGGATGTCGATCACTGCATCGGAGGGGGAGTTTCAGTCCTCGGGGGATGAAGACTCGGCTGTGTTTCCTCCCTCTGGGAAAGTAGCGTTGCCCAAGACAGACCCTGAGTTGATGGCTATGCTTTCCCAGGCCAACGAAAAGGTTGGGCTCATGTGTAACTCTCCACCATGTCCCGAGCCTTCTTGGTTGGACGATTGGTTTCTCAGGGTGTGCTCAATCTCAGCGCCCCGCCCCAGTGCCATTATTCCCGGAAGTGCATGATGAGCTCACAAGGTCGTGGACGGCACCTTTTTCTGCCAGAAACCGGCCGAGTGGCTCATCACTCCTCACTACCCTCGATGGTGGGCTAGCCAAGAGGTACGTGGAGATCCCACCAGTGGAACCGGCCGTCGCGATGCAAATATATCTGTTGTCCGCTTACTCCTGGTGCGGTAATCCATGCCACCCATCCAAGGCCTGTAAATTCTCCTCCAGTATGACTGGGAAGGCTTACAGAGCCTGTGGACAGGCTGTGCCCACCCTGCATGCCATGGCGTTGCTCCAGGTGCACCAGGCCCAGGCACTCATGGACATGCACGAGGGTAGGCCCGACCCAGAGCTCCCCCGGGAGCTCCGGGCGGTGACGGACCTCACCCTCCAGGCGACGGAAATCACCGCTTGTTCCGTTGGTCAGGCGATGTCCACACTTGTGGTCCAGGAGCGACATCTTTGGCTCAACCTGGCGAATATGAGAGAGACAGATAAATATTGGTTCCTCCCCCATTTCCCAGGTTGGGTTATTCGGTGATATGGTCGAGAGCTTTGCCCAGCAGTTCTCGGTCGCCCAGAAGCAGACAGAGGCGATTAAATACATCCTGTCCTGGCGGGCCGCTGCTGCCTCCACCCAACTGCCAGCCGCAGTTCCTCCACCTGCACGTCGCCAAGGGCGTATACCTGCAGAGCAACAGCATGGAGCCAGCCGTGGGACGGCCATCCAGCCTGCTCAGGCCGCTGCCAAGCCAGGTGGAAAGCGCCGCTGTAAACCACCCAGAGATGGACCACTCCCTTTCGGGACCAGGTGGTGAACCTGCAAGCGCTGCCCTCAGAGGAGGCAGACCTAGCCCTGGCTTTTCTCTGTTCGCGCTTTGCGGGTTTACGTGGACAGAACACAAAGCTTCAGAACCTCAGAACAGCTCTTCATCTGTTACGGAGGCCAGCAGAAGGGAGGGGCTGTCTCCAAGCAGAGGATGGCCCACTGGATAGTGGATGCCATCGCTTCAACTAGCCAGTAACACCAAAATGCCCATTCTAGTGACGGCTTGCTGCGCCATTCCCCTCCTCATATATATATATATATATATATATATATATATATATATATATATATATATATATATATATATATATCCCCTATATATATATATAAAAGATATAAGCTATGATGAAAAAAATAATTCAGCAGCAAAAAGTAATTCTTGAAAAAAAAAATCTTTGGTACACAGTAACCTTATAAAATCTAAACATGTTAATATGTGTGTGTGTGTGTGTGTGTGTGTGTGTGTGTGTGTGTGTGTGTGTGTGTGTGTTAAAAAGCTGCACAATACATTTAAAATAAACATCTTTTAATTGTATATTATTTGTGTAAGACACACACACACCTCCTCAGCTGCTTTAGTAATTGTGTCTCACACACCCTTCCTGCTCACTGACAGTGATGGGATTATGAGAAAACTTTGTTGCTTTGGTATGAAAGTACATGTTAAAATCATAAATGTGGTCATGTTTTATCAGTAATGATTGTTGTCAGTGTGACTTACTGAACTGATCTGGATTCTTTAACCACAGGCAGCAGCTTCTGAAGAACTTCATCTGCTGTATTTTGTGCTCCAAAAACATCCATCTTCTGCTCTGATGTCAGCAACACATAAACCAGAGCTGACCACTGTGAAGAGGAGAGTTTGGTTCCTCCTATTTCTCCAGATTTCAGATAATCTTGCATCTCCTGCATCAGTGAATCATCACCCAGTTCATTCAGACAGTGGAACAGATTGATGGATCTCTCTGGAGAGCGATTCTCCCTGATCTTCTGTTTGATGTACTGAACTGTTTCCTCTTTATTGTAGGAGCAGCTTCCTGTCTGTGTCAGTAGTTCTCGTAAGAGAGTCTGATTGGACTCCAATGAGAGACCCAGAAGGAAACGCAGGAAAAGGTCCAGATGTCCATTCTTACTCTGTAAAGCCTCATCCACAACTCTTTGATTCAGATCAGTTAATGAATGATATTTCAGCCAGTTTAACAATTTTAAGAAGAAATTTTGTTTAACGATTTGGTAAAATACAATTATATATTTTTTTATTAGAGTGATGTGTGCATATAGAGCAGCTAGATGCTCCTGGATGCTCAGATGAACAAAGCAGAAGACGTTCCCCTTATACAAGCCCAACTCCTCTCTGAAGATCTGAGTGCACAATCCTGAGTACACTGATGCTTCTGTCACATCAATGCCACACTCTCTCAGGTCTTCCTCATAGAAGATCAGGTTGCCTTTCACAAGCTGCTGGAAAGCCAGTTTCCCCAGTTTGAGAATCATGTCTTCATCTTTCATTTTCTTCTTGTGGTCCTTCTCATGTTTGGTGTTGGTCTGAATGATCAGGAAGTGTGTGTACATTTGAGTGAGAGTCTTGGGAATCTCTCCTCTCTCTGCTTCACTCAACATCTTCTCTAGAACAGTGGCTGAGATCCAGCAGAACACTGGGATGTGGCACATGATGTGGAGGCTCCTGGATAACTTCAGGTGTGTGATGATCCCATCAGCCAGACTCTGATCACTGATTCTCTTCCTGAAGTATTCCTCCTTCTGTGGCTCATTGAAGCCTCGTACCTCTGTCACTCGATGGACACACTCAGAGGGGACGAGATCAGCTGCTGCTGGTCTGGAGGTGATCCAGATGAGAGCAGAGGGAAGCAGATTCCCCTCAATGAGGTTCATCAGCAGCACATCCACTGAGGCTGATTCAGATATATTACACAGTTTCACTTTGCTCTTAAAGTTCAGAGACAGACGACACTCATCCAGACCATCAAAGATGAACAACACTTTGTATGCATCACTTGATATTTTATTTATTTTGTTTCAGGGAAAAAGACATGAAGAAGATCTGAAAGACTGAGTGTTTTGTCCTTCATCAAGTTAAGCTCTCTCAAAGGAAGTGGAAATATGAGCTGGATGTCCTGATTCTCTTTCCCTTCAGCCCAGTCCACAATGAACTTCTGCACAGAGACTGTTTTTCCAATGCCAGCGACTCCCTTTGTCAGCACAGTTCTGATGGGTTTGTCTTGTCCAGGTAAAGGTCTAAAGATGTCCTTGCATTCGATTGGTGTGTCCTCTGTTGCTGCTCTCCTGGATTGTGTCTCAATCTGTCTCACCTCATGCTCATTATTGATCTCTCCACTTTCACTCTCTGTGATGTAGAGCTCTGTGTAGATCTCATTCAGGAGTGTTGGGTTTCCCTGCTTTGCTGTTCCTTCATGCAGACACTGAAACTTCTTCAGCAGATTTGATTTGAATCTTATTTGGAAAATAACATATTAAAACACAAATTAAAGTAAAGTAGTAATAGTAAAAGTAGCAGTAAAATAATTTAACACTAGTTAATCAAATAATTACACAATATCATGCAAGTAACAGTGCTGTTGGTATGAAGAGGAGCACAAGCCATTAGAGCTGTCCATGAGCATTGATATAGATTTCATGATTCAATTCTGTTCTCAATTTGATTTTGTTAATTCATTTGTAGGTACAAAAAAATCCTTTCCAGAGCTCTTTGTTCCAGTTTACTAATGACCTATGAACTGTTGTGTGGTAATTGTAACATGTTGTTCATGAGCTGATTTACTGACAGTTTTCTGCTGATTCTTTTATTTCTAAATTTTATAATTTTATGATGTAAAAATCATACTAAAAATACAAGTGCACCTCAGGAAACATTATAATTTTTTTTTTTTTTTAAATCACATGACCCCTTTAATTTATGTTCATTATGTTTTCATGCTAAAACTTGTATGTGTGTCTTTCCTTGAAGGTTACTGGCTCTCTCATAGACTGGCCACTCTTCATGGATGCATTTCTGGGCTTCTGTGGGTTTGATATTTGCCTTTTGAGGGAGACGTACAAAACATGTAAAGATTGTGAAGCATTAATCTATTTAGGTGTGTTCGACTTCAGCTGTACTGACTGCCAAGATTTGCCACTCGCAGTCAGGGGAGGACTTTAAAACAGATCCATCAAGTTGAACAATTTCTGTTTTTCATGGCACCACTTGTATGTTTTCACACCAAGAAAGATAATTATAAAGATAACTATTAGTGTCCACACCAGCGGACGTTATTCTGTTTATTCTGAGCACGTGCTTGTCTGTCACTTTAAATGCTCGAGCTTGTTACAGCAGGATTCTGATTGGCTATCAGCATTTGTATCTTTCATCAGCTGGATAAAACCATTCTGAAAGTGATTCCAATGATATTGTTTCTGTGCTGTTATCGTTATAGATGTGGTGTGGACTCCGCTATACTTTAATACTGAAAACGATTTTTAGAACTATATAGTTATCATCCTTGGTGTGAACGGGCCTTAAGTGTATTAGATTACATTTTTTCAAATAAACATTTACGACATGTAGCAACCAGAACATGTAACAAGAACAGCTTATTACAGCGCCTGTATCTACAAGAAAAAGTTAACATAAGTATTTACGTCTTAAATACCAATAAAGAGGAGTCTATATTTTGTATCGCTTATTTTTTATGAACATGACACAGTATTACACAGTATATTTACTGTTGTAAAAATTTGGTTATGAGAGTATGTGGTTGTGTCAGAAGAAACATGAAATGCATGTCATTGTTGTCACTGGTGAGTCTGACCAATCGTGAAACAGCTGTTGTCATCAGAACATGCCATCAGACGAAATTTCTAACATGCATTGCTTCAAGTCAGACCCTGATCAGTCTTTACATCATCGCATAAAGTTTAACACACCTATTATAAACGGAAATGTTGTACCTCAGATCAGATGATGTTCGTCTTCCTTTAAATCTTATTATGTGGTCCATAGACTGGTCACTCTTCATGGACACACAGCTGGGCTCTGGTATGGGCACTTCTCCCGGATGGGCACGTTTGCACATCACCCAGAGTGAGAACAAGACCGTGTCCATCAACAAGCTTCGTTCGGGTTACAGGAGGCGTGGGCATTGTGTTTTTAGGCATGAGATCAACAATGTCAAGAAGTGTTTCTGCTAAAGAAGTGTTTCTGAGGGAAAGATCACCTTGTAACTCCGGAGCAGCAACAGAGTTCTGCAAGTGTGTTTGTTTGTTCCCGGCATTTCGGTGATGAATGTTTTATAAACAAGTCCCAGTTTGACACTGGATTTGCAGATTGTTTGAAACTGAAAGATGGAGCGGTCCCAGTGATAAAAGATCCGGTCATAAGTCGGAACCACAGACAGTGAGGAAAACTGCATCAAATGTCTGTGTTTTGTTGGCAATCGGCGCGTGAGTGCAAATAATAAACAACACAAATGTATAGTGAATTAAAAGTGACCTGTGTCAGAGTATAATTACTGCTGTATTGAGTGTGTACACAGAGCGGGCCTACAAACTCCTTGCTGAGTGTTGAAGCTGGCTTTTGCTGATGAAACTGCAAACTAGTAAATTTTTCTTCGGTTGATTGCATCGCTGACTCCTGGTCTTCGTTCATCATATCTGGAACTCAGGTCTTAACTTTACATTGCCCTACACTAACTAACCATCCATCCATCCATCCATCCATCCATCCATCCATCCATCCATCCATCCATCCATCCATCCATCCATCCAGTACCTCAGATCAGCTGATGTTTGTCTTCCATTAAATCTTATTATGTGATCCATAGACTGGTCACTCTTCATGGACACACAGCTGGGCTCCGGTGATTTTAATCTTTCTCTGTGGAATTTACATTAGAGCAGAGATATTAGAATAGAGACTTATTATTATATTATTGAATTATTACAGTTGATTTAACATGTACATAGACCTCACATAGAGAATCATGTCTTTCTAAGAGAAGCTTTAGACATATTGAAGAGTGTTGACATTGCACAAGGATAATGTTACTCTGTACAGAGACTTTCAGGGTCCTAATATACACTACATATATATAATTTTTTTATGTTTAACATTTTTTTAGTTGTGGCTTTTATAATGTTTTTTAAAAGTAGTTTTCTCCAGTACCACTAATTAAGCACTAATTAACAGTAATTTGAGCACACACGGCATGAGCCCACCAAAAATAAAAACTTGATGTTTAGGTTTTTACAATTCAAGAAAGCATTTCAAGGTTATTTTAGTTGATGAGGGAGTAACCCAAAATCAGCTCACCTAACTAAAGCTCACTCACCTTGATCAGAAACGCAGGTCACCACAGGTTCCCAACATGTTTATGATTTCCATAATGTGCTGTATATTCCTGCAGATGTAACAAGAAATATTAAAAACTTTGATGTTCGTTTTTTCTGAGTTAAACAATTGTTTTATTCCCTTGTGTAAAATGGGGCACAGAGAAACTCTGAAAAAGCTTTCAGAGAAAAGAAGAAATAAAGACTTCTGCGTAGCCTTCAGTACCTTACCTGTGTCTCAGTGGACTTTCAGGTCTTTACCAGAGTTGATCTTCACTCAAGGGCTACTGCTAGTTCAGCCCTGCTTGCTAATTACTACTTCACTGATTGCTTTGCGTGTTTCCATGAGCATTAGACCCCCCATTTAAGCATTTTCCAAATCTGAGAGAAATGTAGTAGAGCTTTGATCTGCCGGTCTCTTCAAAGGAAAATTACAAACAGCGAACACCAATTGATTACACACAACAACTCTGTTAGTTTGGTGGTTTGCTTGTCGATGTGAGGACTCTTTTAATTTAATGGTAGACATTTTTTTTATTTGCCTAAAACATATGGAGCTATTCCTATAGGTTTAGTCTCCCGCTTCTTGATTCTCACGCCGCCAGAGCTGACACGTATTGCCTGCGTCCGATAACGTTTACATTTCACTGCCGGTTGTATATTCTGTATATAACTGTGTATGTGACAAATAAAACTCTTGAATCTTGAATAACCAATGCAGTGACTTGTTGCCTCGCTGCTTTATCAGGCAGTGACTTGTAAGGCAGTGTAAGTGCACAAAGGTACCTCGCGAAACTTATTTTGGACAGACTTCTGAGGCAGCGTAACAGTTTAATGATCTACAGCAAAATAAAGCAAGCTTTGGTGAGAACTAAACAAATATTTAAGTACTAAATATAGTACTACAGTAGTCATCTCTCGATAGAAATTACATCATAAGGGGAAAACATTGGTCAAAAACATACATTTACAAACAAACTGACCAGCTGCCATCTTTCTTTTTCTAGCTCAACTATCACTGAATGGAATGCATAGGATTGTGGGATATCAAAGACAGTGAAGGATAAATCAATGCTGCCTTCAAAAATCCATCAGATGAAGGTCTCTCAGCAGGCAGGAAGTGAAGCTAACACTGGATTCAGATATGCCTTTTTTTTGGACACAGTCTCATTGACAGGTGGTTGTCATGACAATGGGCAGCACAAGTTCACGTTCATTTCAAGCGGCAAGCTTCCGATCTCTCTTGAAGCCAACACAGAAGTGACAATTCATCGACTGGCCGCTAGAGACAGGCTCCAGAAGGGTGGTATGAAGCAGGGATTACTAATAAGAGACAGATATCAGCCCCACACACTCGAGTCCCGGCGGATAAATAGAAATGAGGACTTTTCATTCGACCAAACTACCCGCAAGAGCTGAGTTACTACTCACACAGGTCAGTTTATTTGACCAATTAAAACTGAGGAAACGCAATGCTGTTTCACTTCTACACTCTAAACTGCATTTGATTGTGCTGAGAGTTGTTATTCTGTGTGTTAGTTTGTTGGCTGTATGAGACTAGCATCAACATTAGCACATCATACTGATGATAATATTTCATTGTGTTGAGATACATAACACTGATTCATTTTATGTACATTTGCTCACCTGTCTAATAAAGCACATGCAAGAATGGCATCTCTGTAAATTCAATGAATCATGTTTTCAGTGATGTGCTGTCTAGGTTTGTGTAACAAAGTTCACGTGTATAAGGAAGAAGACAAGGGATCGGCTTTCTGGGACTCGTAGGTGCTCTTTTTATTTCTCTCACAACTGTGTGCACATTGCACCAAACATAAACAATAATCAAAACTCTTTGTAATCCGTCAGTTTCTTTTAGCAGTTCCTCTCTGCATCCGTTCCCATCCGTTCCCATCATGAGTCCCAGCTTCTCTCAACGTCCTCACTTCCTGGACAGCTTAAATCCTGTCTCTCCACGCCAATCACTGAAAACAAAGACAGGTGATACTCCTTTGACCTTGATTCACTTACGTGCCGCTCGTCCCCTGACTCCCGTCACAGACTTCGCTAAACCACGCCCCCCTCGCCACATACCCCCACCGCCTGACTCAGGCCGGGGAGCCATCTGGCCTGCAGCCTCCCCCCCCCCCATTTCTGGAAAGGAAGTTAGCCACAACCATCTGCACCCCCGGCCTGTGGATCACCTTGAACTTAAATGGCTGTAAAGCTAGATACCAACGGGTGATCCGCGCGTTGGTATCCTTCATACAGTGGAGCCACTGGAGAGGGGCGTGGTCCGAACAGAGAGTGAACTCCTCCCAAGAGATAATAGCGGAGGGTAAGAACGGCCCACCGAATCGCTAAACATTCTTTTTCAATGGTGCTGTACATCGTCTCTCTCTTTGAGAGCTTGCGACTGATGTACAGCACCGGCCGCTCTTCCCCCTTCCTCTCCTGGGTCAGTACTGCGCTCAGTCCCCTCTCCGACGCGTCCGTCTGTAACATAAAAGGGAGAGAAAAATCAGGGGATTGCAAAAGCGGCCCGCCACATAAAGCAGCCTTCACCTGGGTAAAAGCCTGCTGGCACAGCTCTGACCACTGGACTGGATCTGGTGCTTCCTTTTTAGTGAGGTCCGTCAGTGGGCTAGTGAGGTCGAAATAATTAGGAACAAATCTCCTATAATATCCCGCTAGCCCAAGGAACTGCCTCACCTCCTTTTTGGTCTTGGGTCTCGGACAGGTTGCAACTGCGGCTGTCTTGTCAATTTGGGGACACACCTGCCCATGACCCAAGTGGAAACCCAGATACCTAACCTCCACGCACCCAATCGCACACTTCTTCGGGTTGGCAGTCAGCCCGGCCATTCTCAGCGACCTCAGGACGGCTCGCACATGCTCCATATGCCGCTGCCAATCATTACTATAGATAATGATGTCATCCAAGTATGCAGCGGCATATGCAGCATGCGGCCGCAGAATCTTATCCATGAGACGCTGAAACGTGGCCGGAGCCCCAAACAACCCGAAAGGAAGTGTAACAAATTGGTGTAATCCAAACAGCGTCGTAAAGGCTGTTTTTTCTTTAGATAAAGGCGTTAAGGGGATCTGCCAATATCCCTTTGTCAAATCCAGTGTCGAATAAAAGCGAGCAGTGCCTAGCCGATCGAGCAACTCATCAACCCTTGGCATTGGATATGCGTCGAATTTCGACACAGCATTCACCTTGCAATAATCCACACAGAACCGAACTGAGCCGTCCGTTTTAGGGACTAAAACTATCGGGCTGGCCCAATCACTGTAGGATTCTTCTATTACTCCCATGTCCAGCATTGCCTCTAATTCTTCCTGAACCACTTTTTTCTTGTGCTCGGGTAATCTATATGGCCGACTGCGAACCACCACGCCCGGCTCTGTCTCGATATGGTGCTGGATGAGGTTCGTCCGACCGGGTACGGGCGAGAACACATCCGCAAATAGCTTCTGCAACTGGGCTATGTCAGTGAGCTGCAACAGCGAGAGATGATCTCCCCCTGGGGCCAGGGCGAGTGATGTACTTTTTGTGTTCACCTCTGGCCCGAGATCCTCCTCCCCACTCACTGCCGTTGCCAACATCACTGACTCCGCCTCACTCCACTTCTTCAGGAGGTTAAAGTGGTATATTTGATGTGCCCCGCTCCTATCCGACTGAATCACCTCATAATCGAGATTTCCTATTCGGCGTGTGACCACAAAGGGTCCCTGCCACTTGGCGAGCAATTTAGAGCTAGAAGTTGGGAGTAATACAAGCACTTTATCTCCCTGTGAAAATTCACGCAGTTTTGTTCCCCTGTTGTACAGCCGGCTTTGTTTGTCCTGAGCCTGTAACAAATTCTCCATGGATAGCCGCCCCAGTGTGTGGAGTTTTGTTCTCAAGTCCATGACATACTGAATTTCATTTTTGCTTTGCGAAGGTCCGTCCTCCCAACCCTCTCTGAGAACGTCCAACCCCCCACGGGGCTGACGACCATAGAGAAGCTCGAACGGGGAAAACCCGGTGGAGGCTTGCGGGACCTCGCGTACAGTGAACAAAAGGGGTTCTAACCATTTATCCCATTTTTTGGCGTCTTCCTGTACGAACTTTCGGATCATTGTCTTCAAAGTGCGATTAAATCGTTCCACCAACCCATCCGTCTGTGGGTGATAGATGCTGGTGCGGATCGATTTAATGCCCAATAATCCGTATAGTTCGCGTAGTGTACGTGACATAAACGCCGTGCCTTGATCAGTGAGGATCTCTTTCGGGATCCCCACCCGGGAGATTAAACTAAACAAAGCCTCGGCAACACTTTTTGCGGAAATGCTACGGAGGCATTCACAACAAGACGCGTACCATCTGCGCACGTTCTCGTGAATGCCCGGCCAAAAGAACCGGACCATCAAACGATTCAGTGTGGCCGCTTGACCCAAATGATCAGCCATAGGATTGGAGTGAGCCGCCTGGAAAAGCATTTCCTGAAGGCTTTTTGGAATCAACAACTGGGTCGTATCTTGTTTTGACTGAGTGTCCTGGGTCACTCGATACAACCTGTCTTTTAATATGGCAAAATAAGGATAAGAGAGTGGTTGTTCAGGATGGAGAACCTGTCCGTCGATCGATTGGACCTGTGCAAACGCATTTTTGAGCGACTCATCTTGGGACTGTTCCAGAGGAAAATCATCGCGGTCAGTGAGGATTAGCCTCTCTACACCACTCTGTTCCTCTGGATAGTGCCCGATGGTCCCGGCTCAGACTCCCCAACCTGAACCACCGCTCTCTCTCCCCGCCCTCTTTTGTCCCAAGATACATCCACACA
The DNA here is from genome assembly GCA_018749465.1 of Paracanthobrama guichenoti. Lineage (NCBI taxonomy): Eukaryota > Metazoa > Chordata > Actinopteri > Cypriniformes > Gobionidae > Paracanthobrama > Paracanthobrama guichenoti. The sequence continues at coordinate 2,961,412 of JAGHMJ010000035.1, read as the reverse complement.
CAAATACTTCAATAATTTACCAAATGCTGGCCAATTTGTACCCAAAATAAGCGGATGTCTAAGGTGTGGACTAACTGCCACCTTCACTTTATGTTTTTGTCCCCGGAATTGAATTATGACCGTCACCAGCGGATAACTCACCACATCCCCGTGCACACACCGTACCTTAACCAGGCGGCCTTTATCCAACGCCAATGATTGTATCAGGCTTTGGTGGATAGAGGTTTGGTTACACCCTGAATCCACCAATGCCGGATAGGTACCCCCCTGAATACTCACTGGTATTTGGTACATTCCGGCTTGATCGGGGGCAGCCTGTGGCGTGTCGGGGACCCGGATCAGTGTTCCCACCTCCATCACTGGACACCGATCTATAAAGTGGCCCGGGTCCCCGCACCGCCAACAGGCCGGCCCAGACTTTCCCCCTGCCCCAGTGGCAGGAAGGGAATCAAGGGATTGGCGTGGAGAGAAAGGGGAAATGGGACCAGAGGCTGGATAGAACCCAGAAGTCTCCCGGCCCCGGGAGGGCATCCGCGATCCGGAGGCTCCGCCCTGGAGTTCGTTGAACCTCCCTCGGGGCGGGCCTCGCGACTAGAACCCTCCTCTCGTCCGGGGCGCTGGGACCGGCCGATAGGACGAAGGAGGGAGAGGGAGAGAAACTGCCGGTAGGGGTTCGCCGACCCCCGAGCACGCCACCAGTTGATCTTCCGCCAGCTTGATGGCATGGCCAGCGAGGCCGGCCTGTGGCACTGGACCCATTGCGCGGTCTTCCTGGGCAACCGCGCAATAAACTGCTCCAGCGCCACTCTGACGATGATCTGGTCGACTGTCGACTGGTCAGCCATCAGCCATCTGCGGCAGGCATCCCGGAGCTGCTGGGCCATCACAAAGGGCCGGGTGATCTCCCCTAATGTCAGCGACTGGAACCGCTGACGATGTTGTTTGGGGGAGACCCCAACCCGCTGGAGGATGGCCCGTTGCAGGTCGTCATAGACCAGGAGGTTCTGGACTGGCAGTTGTTGGGCCACTATCTGCGCCTCACCCGATAACAAGGGAATGAGGCGCACCGGCCAGTCCAGTCGCTGCCACCCACATGCCTCCGCGGACCGCTCAAACAAATCCAAGAATGCTTCTGGATCGTCCTGCGGCCCCATCTTTGTGAGCTGCATGTGGATGGTTTTGGCCGGGATAGATGTTTCCCCGGCTGGAACCCCCCGGTCAATGCAGCTCCGGACAAGCTTGCGGTCCTACTGCTGGGCCAGGAAGAGCCCCTTCCTGAGTCCCAGCTTCTCTCAACGTCCTCACTTCCTGGACAGCTTAAATCCTGTCTCTCCACGCCAATCACTGAAACAAAGACAGGTGATACTCCTTTGACCTTGATTCACTTTCGTGCCGCTCGTCCCCTGACTCTCTCTCCTGTCACAGACTTTGCTAAACCACGCCCCCCTCGCCACAGTTTGTAAATCTTGAATCTCTTCTGTGGTGAATTACAGTCGAGAGGTGTTTCCTGAAGGCTCTGGAGGCTGTTTGACACTGACAGAAGATTTACACACGAACATCACATTCATCTTCAGCTCTCTGACAGTGAATGGATGAACCGTTTCTGTGACATCAAACTGTCTGAAGGAATATTGATATTCATATGATTGATACTGGGGTAAATGGGTAAGAGTCTGCCATCGTTCTCTCAATGTGCCAAGCTCTGGATCAGATCTATTCATAATAGTGTTTCAGTATAATTTTGGTTATTGCATTGTATGCAGTGGATCTGCTTTACAGATATTTGTGCAGGTTAGTCTGACTAAAAGATTTATTAAATATATATCTTTTGCTCTTTTGCTTCTTCCTTTAAAATTGAAGGGTGTTGAGAAGCATCACAAGGGAAGTGTTTGACTTCTGTTTCTGCTAATATTACCTCATGTGAAAGAACCCTCACATTTAAAACACCCTAGAAGAGAGGACGGATCTTCAAGTGCTTTTCTACTTTGACAGGTATGATATGAACAGGATATGGGATGGACCAACATGCATTTCAAAATGTTAGAGGGATAAAAGAAGAAATGTGATGATTTTATCTGTTTTTCAGGGCAAAAACATTTTACCAGGAAAAGAGTTGAAAAGTGAGTTTATGTTTCATCTTAAATCTCATAATAATACATTTTTTAAGACTCTTTTGCAATATGTTTATCATTGAATACTGTATAACTTGTTTAACCTTTTGAGCGCAGGTAAAACCATAAATGTCTTGTTTTTTTAAAGCACAGTGTCATGATCATGAACACCATGAACCACACTGGCCTTCCGCAGGACTTCAGAATTGCTCTTCTGGTCTTATACACATTCATCTTTCTTGCTGGGACTCTTAATGTTTTCCTAATGTCCCGTATGCTACAGTCCCAAAGACGTCTCTCTTTCACCAAAGTCTCTATGATAAACCTAATAGCAGTGCACTCCTCTTTCCTTCTCACGATGCCCTTTCGCATGTACTATTATGCTTCTGCTGAAACCTGGATTCTGGGCATGTATTTCTGCAGAATGGTCAGTATTATGATCTATGCCCACATGTATCTTGCATTCATCTTTTATGTCTTTCTTCTTATTGTGCGTTATGTGGCTCTCTCTGTTCAGCAGCACAGGCTAGAGTTTCATCGCATCCTTCATGCCTCGATTGCTAGTGCGACCGTCTGGTTGGTCATATTCTGCTCTTTGTTCCCAACTATGGCGAACTACGGAACCGCACAGAATGACTCGACTCAGTGCTTTCATTTCGGTCCGGCTCTCCAGAAGCTGGCTGTTAAGAGGTTAAACTATGTTATTTGCATACTAGTGATTCTGATTTGGAGTGTGCTGGCATTTTTCCAGTTGTATTTTCTGCTGTTGAGTAAGACATTTGAGGCCACACGTCAACTTCAAGAGTTCTGGGCACAAGTGAAAAACATCGCTCTCCTGTCCGTTATGTTTTTGTGTTTTGTGCCTTATCAAGGATTCAGAGTTTATTATGTGAGTGAATACGGTAAGACTGAAGAAATTAATCATTTAAATGAAGCGTTTCTCGCTGTCACTGCTTTCAGCTGCTTTGATATGATTGTTTTGGATGGTATATATGTAAACATAAACTCAAGGGGATGGTTTTTCTGTTTATAACAACTATGTTGACTTTATTTGGGTTCTATATTATTATTGATATAGTGATTGTTGATTTCCGTTTCTTTTCTTTGTTTTTGATGCTTTAGTTATAAGCTTAAAACAATTGTCTTGCATGACTGAATGTTTGGAAAATAGAACACACACACACACACACACACACACACACACTAGTTTTATATTGATTTTTTCCCCTTTGTATTTGTGAAGAACTATTTTGTTTTTAAGAATCTGGAATAAAGCGGGTAAACGTCACTGATCCATCCAGTTCAACAGAGTGATAATGTTTGGGTGTGAGTTCCTCATAGCAGTATATTAATAGTGCTAACCATAACGTTTACAACAGATCCATCACTGTTTAATGGAGGCCATGGCTTTAAGCCATTTCAAATAATCAAATAACACCATGAAATAAGTCAAAGCAACCTGACATTAGGATAGTAAACACTTCCTCCTCCTCTTACTTTAAATGCGTCTCTTTTACTGGTGATTGTTTCTGACAGTTATTGGTATTTCTGTAAGTTAGTAAGCCGTCTGAAGAACAAATAAATGACACACACTGTCCTGACACCCACAGCTGGTTTGGTGACTAAAAATGACATCCTTGCACTGGTGTGTTGAACACTTGGTGAACACAGAAGCCACTTTCAGTAAACTATGATAATTATATACTGTCATATCATAAAAACATCATCATGTGGGACCGATCAGCAGCCGCCATACACTGCAAAACACAGCTGATAAGATCTCTCTTGACACCCTGGCTAGTGGTCAAAGTACACACATGCTTTCATTTAGATTTGGCACAGCAGGTTTGAGCTTCATAAAGGTCTCAGTTGGTGATGGATTCATCATCTAGTGTCAAAGCTGCTCAGATCCTGGAGGAAATATTAGCTGAGCCCTTTTCTGCTGCTCTTCTTTACTGGAAAGATCTGCAGATCTTTTATTTTCTACAGTATTTGTGTAAAGTGTGTAATATCTGAGCTCTTCTCAAACTGTGAGGTGTTCTGAACAGGACACAGAGACAGTGCAGTCGAGCAATAGTGACCCCTGAACCATGTCATCCAGGGACAAAACATTATCTACAGAAAGAGCAAACATCCCAACATCACTATCAGCATCAGAGGAGCTCAGAGCAGCAGTAGTCAGCTGATGTCACATGGGGGCGCTGTTCTACAACAAAACACATCCGCATTAAAATAGAGAAACACTGGAGCCGACAGCCAGTCCAGCATTAAAGAAATATGATGTTTCACTCAGATATTTTTTAAACTGGTCAGGATCACAAATCAAAAAGGCCCAAATCACTGCTAAGGACCTGCAGGAAGATTGAACAGGCACAGGAGTCGAGCTGCACCGTCAGAGATGAGCATGAAGGGAGAGTGACGGAGAACTGGAGAAAGAAGAGGTCAGAGAAATGTAATGGAGTAACAAGACTGTTGCAGTATCTGTGAGATTTGCATGATTGTGTGGGCCCTGAGACAGAGAGGGTGAGAGGGTTATTATTATGAGAAAGTTTCTCATTATTACGACATGTTAAAGGGTCTCCTCAGTCAAACACACCTGATTCAGGTCATCCGCTCATTAGTACTCCAAAACCTGATGTGGGTGTGTCAGACAAAGGAGACATGCAAAATGTGCGCTGTTGGTGGGCCTCCAGGAACGTGGTTGGGAACCACTGCCCTAAACCACATTTTCTGAGATTTTAACAGAAGTATGTGTGTTGAACATTATGGAAGACAGTGTTGCCATCTGTTAGTTTTGAATGTGGGAGAAAACTAGTTCAGTTTAAACCTTTTTGCTCTACTTTTAACTTCCTGGTTTAAATTCGTCTTCATGTCAGTGTCATAGGTTGTGACGTTTTCTCGTACTATAGTACGGCGATGACTCATCAGTGTCTCATAATTATTCATGAGACTGCGTGTCTTTATCCTATGAGAAGACACGTTTCTTAATTCATGACAGCATGTGCTTAATTATTCATGACGGCATGCTTTGATAGGCATTTTCCTCTGGCTGGTGCTTCAAACAGTGCGATGGCATACAGTAAGTGAGATGCGTTAATGGATCAAAAACGAGTGTTTTTTCCGTTTTGTATGAGTGTCTGCATTGCCGACGTTCTCTCCAATAGAGCTTGAGTCTTCACACAAACGCGATTCATCCACACTGTGAGTGTAACTGCTCTTTACAGCCATTTAACTAACCAAACTGCTTATAAAACTCCACAAAGTAAGCCTCAAAAGTTATCAAAGTTATGCAACAGCGTGTTCATTTATATTTTCGATGGAGAGAACAAATTGCGAATGGCTGTGCATTTAATTATAGCTGTCACAGGATATATGTGTGTGTGTAACAGTGAGCTTACAAATCCATGTGTATATTGTAAGTGTAACTTAATGGTAATTTGCATCATGCATCTGTGGGAAGCTTTGATGCTTTTAATGAGAGCGAAATAAAACGGTCTGAATCAGAAGCCTCGGCACACAAGCCTGTGCTGTCAGCCTGCCCTCATCCCCCTCCACTCCGCCGATAAACCGATTAAAAAAAAACATTTTTTTTTACTCAACTGTGGTGGAAACAGGCTTCCATAAATAAGACTATATGTCCAGGTGGAAACTGTCAAAACGGCAATCCCTCAGAAAAACACATGCATCATTTTCAATGTCAACATAAGAATAAGCCAACTGAAGTTCAAAAAGTGCCCAATATAAGAGATCGGAAAAAGCAATGTAATTAACAGGCATTTCACACACGTTAATGCACACACCTCTGGCAAAATGTGTCATTCATTGATACTGTACAATAATCTGCCAACAAAAAAATAATAACAATGCGCTAACCTTTGTGTTGCACTTTGCTCTGATGAAACTACAGTACGTCTTTTGTGAAGTACATAGAACATAATGCACTTAGCCCAGTCATAACTGATTAATTGTTGACTCAAACCTCTTTCAGCAGCTGTCGGGGTTGCTAGCTGCAGATGTCCTGAGTGTGTATATGAAGTCACAGGTGTAATCCATGTTTGAGAGTTGGGTCACTCTCCCCCTCTTTACTGTAGATACAACTTACCGTATATGTATGCCACTGGCATAGCGATCACTTGAATATACAGCTATGAGTTATCGTGCTAAAAACCTGGCTGTCAGTCATAAATGAGCATGTCTGCCTGCTGATCACTGGTTGGCTGAAAGTACATGCTTGTCTGCGGGATCCTGCCCAGTCTGCCCAGGCTTTCCTGTAGCTCAAACAATAAGAGTGTGGTGCTAGCAACGCCAAGGTCATGGGTTTGATTCCCAGGGAAAGCAAGAACTGACAAAAATGTAAAAATGTGTACCTTGAATACAATGTAAGTCGCTTTGGATAAAAGCGTCTGCCAAATGCATAAATGTAAATCTGGCAACACTGTATGTGATTTGTGTCATGTGCAGGTGTCGGAATGATATATGTTTATACTTCCCATCCAACCACTGTCAAACTCACTCTATCAGGATGGTGCGATTTATCTGGATATTGTTTGTTTGTTTTTTGAACGATGACAAGCCAGAATGAAAACAAGCCGAAATGAAATAGGAGTAACGAGGCTTTAAAATGTAAGGAGTAGAAAGTACAGATAATTCAAGATCAAGACTTTTATTTGTCACATACACAGTTATATACAGAATATACAACCGGCAGTGAAATGTAAGATAATTGCGTGAAAATGTAAGGAGTAGAAGTAAAAAGCTGGCTGAAAAATAATTACTCCAGTAAAGCATAGATACCCCAAATTTCTTTTTAAGTAAGGTAAAGTATTTGTACTTCATTACTTGACACCTCTGCTCATTTGTACTGCATCTGTACTACAAGTGAACTTGTAAGGTGGCGTGAGCTCCATGTTTTGAAGGGGTTAAAAACGGATGCAGAGACAGCTTTTTTTCTGCTGGACAGGTAAGACATTTCAATGGTTCAATTGCATTGGATTCATCCGCGCTGTGCCGTGCCAAGGCACAATTCACGTTAAGTTGATAATTCCGCAATAAACTGCAAAATTGCAACTGTTTTTGAACAGAGATGGCAACAAAGAGGAAAAACTACGGACTGCAGCTTTAAGACAGATATAAATATATAAATATATATATACACTCACCTAAAGGATTATTAGGAACACCTGTTCAATTTCTCATTAATACAATTATCTAATCAACCAATCACATGGCAGTTGCTTCAATGCATTTAGCGGTGTGGTCCTGGTCAAGACAATCTCCTGAACTCCAAACTGAATGTCAGAATGAGAAAGAAAGGTGATTTAAGCAATTTTGAGCGTGGCATGGTTGTTGGTGTCAGATGGGCCGGTCTGAGTATTTCACAATCTGCTCAGTTACTGGGATTTTCACGCACAACCATTTCTAGGGTTTACAAAGAATGGTGTGAAAAGGGAAAAACATCCAGTATGCGGCAGTCCTGTGGGCTAAAAATGCCTTGTTGATGCTAGAGGTCAGAGGAGAATGGGCCGACTGATTCAAGCTGATAGAAGAGCAACTTTGACTGAAATAACCACTCGTTACAACCGAGGTATGCAGCAAAGCATTTGTGAAGCCACAACACGCACAACCTTGAGGCAGATGGGCTACAACAGCAGAAGACCCCACGGGTACCACTCATCTCCACTACAAATAGGAAAAAGAGGCTACAATTTGCACGAGCTCACCAAAATTGGACAGCTGAAGACTGGAAAAATGTTGCCTGGTCTGATGAGTCTCGATTTCTATTGAGACATTCAGATGGTAGAGTCAGAATCTGGCATAAGCAGAATGAGAACATGGATCCATCATGCCTTGTTACCACTGTGCAGGCTGGTGGTGGTGGTGTAATGGTGTGGGGGATGTTTTCTTGGCACACTTTAGGCCCCTTAGTGCCAATTGGGCATCATTTAAATGCCACGGCCTACCTGAACATTGTTTCTGACCATGTCCATCCCTTTATGACATCATGTACCCATTCTCTGATGGCTACTTCCAGCAGGATAATGCACCATGTCACAAAGCTCGAATCATTTCAAATTGGTTTCTTGAACATGACAATGAGATCACTGTACTAAAATGGCCCCCACAGTCACCAGATCTCAACCCAATAGAGCATCTTTGGGATGTGGTGGAACGGGAGCTTCGTGCCCTGGATGTGCATCCCACAAATCTCCATCAACTGCAAGATGCTATCCTATCAATATGGGCCAACATTTCTAAAGAATGCTTTCAGCACCTTGTTGAATCAATGCCACGTAGAATTAAGGCAGTTCTGAAGGCGAAAGGGGGTCAAACACAGTATTAGTATGGTGTTCCTAATAATCCTTTAGGTCAGTGTATATATATATATATATATATATATATATATATATATATATATATATATATATATATATATATATATATATATATATAATATATATTACATACATTATAAACGTTTCTAGTAACATTCTCATGTCTCTCTTATTAATTTAAATGTGTTTATCTCATCTGATTCTCCATCTAGGTTGAGTGATTAGGGGCTCAACAGAACGGCTCGCCTCAAAACTACATACAGAAGCTTCTGGCACTGGAGACTAATCAACGACAGTGGTAGTTTACAGACATCCAGAAATGACCTGCAGCAAACAGCAGGTTGTTGAAATGGAGATATTGTAGTAATCTCTACTAGAGCATTTACTCAAATGAAGAACATTAAAACTGAACTGACATGGCAATTTATTAAAATAAAATTATTGATTATATATTAAAAAAATATATATATTTTTTACATTTTTACAGGCTATACAGTATAAGTATTACACAGTGAATGATTTATGTGAATAATCATTCTTCGCTCTACACACATGCAGACAGTAGGACAGGAGTAACAGTGTTAGATGGGTCCGAAATGTCTCTTCTCAAGAAGGACAAAAAAGGTTCCCTTTCAAGGGTTGATTGACACTGTGGGTACACTCTGCATGATTGCATCATAAAGCACATGTGAAATCAGTCCAATGATGTGACGAGATTGTGGGAGAAACCGACCTCCTATCGAGTACATAGTGCACAAACTTCACATTATTCCTCGATAGTTGGCCATAAAGAACATGGATATGGGGTGATGCCTTGTGAGCTATCTCTTCCTTCAGTCTGCATCATCCCTAAATGCCCCAATGCCGGGCAGAACCACTTCGGCTTTGGTGGGCAAAGCATATGCAGCTTCTGGTCAGGCTGTGGGTTGCCTTCACACTATGAGCTTGCAGCAAGCCTATCAGGCAGATCTGTTATGAGACCTTGATGAGGAGGGGGGAATTGGCCCTGACGCAGTTACAGAATTGTGTCGGGCCACAGATCTTTCTCTCCGGGCCACCAAAGAGACGGCCAGGTCCATCAGTCATGCTATGGCAGTCCTGGTGGCCACAGAAAGGCATATTTGGTTGGATTTAAGTGCTATTAAAGAGAAAGACAAGAACTTCCTTTAGTACACCCTGCTATAGCCCCTAGGCCTCATTGGCGACACTGGTGCTCTCAAATACAGACTTTGAGGAGTAAGATGGATCTGAGGACAGTCATTATTGCCAAGAAAGCTACAGACCTCTGAGGGTAGGCAACAGTTGCTTCCATCATGGGATGGGGAGCAATCCTAGGGGGTTGCTCAACTCAAGGTCTGTGGAGGAGACATCATCTTTCTTGGCACATCAACTGTCTGGAAATGATAGTTGTCTTTCTTCAATCTTTCACTTCCACCTAGAGCTGAGAAAGCTGTGGGCTTGGCATCTGAGGGGGCCAAGCTCATAGATTCTGGACTCTCAACTGAGGTTGTTGAGACCATTTTTCACTCCTGAGTTCTGTACGCTCTGAAGTGGAGAGTTTTCACTTCTTGGTGCAGTGGTCATCAGCTGGTCCCAGTTAACTGCTCTATTTGTACAGTGCTGTAGTTCCTGCAAGAGTGATTCACTGCAGAGTTATCCCCGTCCACTTTAAAGGTCTATGTGGCAGCCATAGCTGCTTACCTTCTTTTCGGTCTTTAGGGAGAGACCCTTTGGTAACATGTTTCCTCTGTGGCATACTGAGGCTGAGGCCTGCAGTACACAGTAAGGTACCAGCATGGGATCTGGCCGTGGTTCTTCAAGGCCTATCCCTGGCCCCATTTGAGCCTATTGAAGAGGTTCCAGTCACGTTTTTGACTCTCAAAATGTTGTTCCTCTTAGCTATCACTTCTCTTAAAAAGATAAGAGATTTGCAAGCTCTGTAGGTTTCCCCTTCTTGCTTGGACGTTGCTCCTGGCATGGTAAAGGCGTTCCTTCACCCTAGATTCCTAAGGTCCCCACTAATGAGGCCAAATCTATTGTATTGCAGGCCTTCTGTCCTCCTCCATTCCAGGATGTCCACGGAGCTGAACTGTTTGTCTGTTTTGGGCCTCCTAATAAAGGGTCCCCAGCATCTAAGAAGAGGATGAGCAGGTGATTAGTTGAGGTTATCTCTCTTGCCTATGAGTCAGTCAGACTGCCTTCCTCTTTAGCAGTCTGAGCCCACTCTACTGGGAGTATGGCTGCCTCTAAGGCTCTTGTTTCAGGAAATTCACATTTCAGGATGTTTGTGATGTGGCAGGCTGGTTCTCATGACCTGGACTTCAGTTCTACAACAGGGGCTCAGGTGCTCTTATCTGAGTGCTTTCTTCATGATTTCACACTAGATAGACACTTGTCATTATTGCGGCATGGGTATAGACGTTCACACAACATCAGTCGATGCAACGTGAGTTCCCTTGAAAGAGAATACCTCGGTTTACGACAGTAACCTTGGTTCCCTGAAGAGGGAATGAGACACTGCATCACCCTGCCATATCTCCTGTGTGCCAGTCAGTGACTTGCTTCAGCCTATTAGAAGCATTATACTGTTTGGGCATTCTTTAGCCTATAGTTTCCTGGTTTGTGACGTCATTCTGGAAAGTTACACAAACATATGCAGGTGTGATGATCAATATGGGTTTGTGTCTGTTGATTCTGTTGAATGTGATGTGTCTGTAGTGGCTCTTTATTCACCATCAGATGACCCAGAGAAGGTCAGACTAACATCTAAAACCTGTAAGTAAAACACAGACAGTCAAATTAGTGCAATATTATATCCACTTTAGAACAACTAAAATAAACAATTATTACTAAAATAAGACTATTATGTGATTGTTATATTATAACACTTTGATACTTGATTGTTAAAGCTGTTTTTAAACATTCAGAATTTGATTTTTCATCCAATTCACCATGATTGATGACCATTGACCCTTATCTATAATCCTGTATGACTCTTTCTCTGTCATTGGGTCAGTTTTATTTTACTTCTAGTGCAACTGACATTCTCTCAAAATACATAATTTAGGGATACCAAGACAATTATGAAAGCAAAAGACTGGATTGTTTTGAAATAAAATGAATCTTTAAGATACAATTGTTACTATAAATTATTTAAAAATAAACAAATCAAACTCATATTAAACATGTTTATAGTTTGTAAGTTACCGTTACCTGGAAAGTAGCATAAGAAGAAACTAAATTAACTTTCAATTAAAATATGAAATTTTTAAATCATAACTACTCACAGAAGTGTATCCAGTTTATAATGCGGATCATCTTTCAAATCAGAGAGCAGCTTTACTCCTGAGTCTCCTAGATTATTCCTTGTCAGATCCAGTTTTCTCAGGTGTGAGGGGTTTGATCTCAAAGCTGAAGCCAGAGCAGCACAACCTTCATCTGTAACACCACAATCACTCAACCTGTAGAGAACAGACACTATTCACTGTTGTAGTCTTAATTAAGTAATTTGTAAGTCTTAAGTTTTTGTTTGATTTTTGTTCATTATTCACCACAAGGAAAATGAAGGAGGATGTTGACAAATTTAAACAATCTTACCACAGTTTCTCCAGTTTACAGTGAGGATCCTTCAGTCCAGCAGAAAGCAGATTCACTCCTAAGTCTTTTAGTTTATTCAATGAAAGACTAAATTTTCTCAAGTGTGAGGGGTTTGATCTCAGAGCTGAAGCCAGAGCAGCACAACCTTCATCTGTAACACCACAATCAATCAACCTGTAGAGATCAATGACACTCTTCAGTCTCAGTTCAGGATCTACAGCTCAGATAAGCAGGAACTTCACAATCAGAAAGAGAGACTATTCTTTTAAATGGGGCAGTTTGAATAAAAAAAAACCTATAACCCAGCAGAATGTAGGTGTGAGACAGAAGTTTCAGGAATTAAACAGGAATTAAAAAGAATGTGGAAACATATTGCGGATGATTAATATGTATATTTTTTATTTCATGTATTTTCATTTTAAAGATATAACAGAAATTAATGTAAAAAGGATAAGATACGGATAAATATTAAATATGGTCTTTTTGTAAACATTAAGTTTGTATGACTTCTATTCATATTTTTTATTTTATTTTGGTCCTAAGATAAAAAAGCTTATTCATAAGATAAAAAAAGCTTATTCATAAGATAAAAAGAATGGACAAAGGAACTCAGAAAACCAAGGACTATAAGTACTAAAGCAATGGAGCTGAATGGGCAGTGGTCATCTGACTCCACTTCAGATGCTCATCGCAGCAGTTTCACCTCGGTCTCCAGTGCCATCAGTCTGTCTATTTCCAGTTAGAGTGTACGCTGGCGTGTCTGACTGCTACTGCTTTCCCGGCTTACCTCTGATGACAATTGGCACTCGCTGGTATGCTCTCGGCTGGATAATCAGCTGTTAGAAGCAGGGATCGCCTGAACTACCTGTCTACGCTTCATCCACATCAACATAGACTCTGCACTCACTGGCTTGTGAGTGCAACATGGATCGGCCATCTCGGCTGATTGCGGGATCGCCTAAATTACCTGCCTACATTTCTAGTCAAGCCTATACTTAGTCCTTCTTTTACCAAGAGGATGCTGTCCTTTCTGCTCACTGCTCTGGTATGTTATAGCTGTTTTAATGTACTTAGTCCTTTCTACCCTGCTGTTTCGGCTCCTGGATATTATATCTGTCCAAGTATGGATATCTTCTACTCACCTCTGAATCTGCATAATATGAACTCATCATATTGTCTTCTTGTGGACATATATAATCACTGTGCTCACAATTTCTGTACAATTTCTGTAAGGACGCACAGTTCACTTTTTTGGTTAGTGGCGTCATTCCAGTAATTTCATCCTGTCGGTCTTCTTCAAAGTCAAGTGCAGAATTACGGTCAGTAAACTCGCTAAATCTATGTTCAGTCAAGATTTCATCTCCAACTAAGTCGCAGATGCTGAGGATGGCCTTGATGAATGCGAGGTCATTATCCAAATAAGTTTTTCAAAACGTACAAACTCGCTGGACTTTTTATTTGTGACTGAAACTGGATGAATTTTCATCTCTTGGTAAACTTTCTCCCCTGGATTTTAGCACTTCAATACTCTCTGGCCAGGGTGGGGGGTGTGTCACAAACAGATGAAGATCCCACCGTCGGACACCAGAGGTCTCACTCACCAGAGTACTGACTTTCATTCGGACTCCATTTCCCATACACCTTCACTCTGGGACTGATTACTGTACACCTGATCATCATCACTCTGCCTATTTATACCCTGAACACGCAAGCGCAAGCACTCACACTCACACTCACACTGCAAAGTCTAGTTTGCCTTGTTCGGCTGCATTTCTGAGCATTATTTTCTCCTGTCTGTGTTTGAATCTTCCTTGGACTATTGTTGACAACCCTGTGCTGCCTGCCCTTTGATCTCTGTTTTCCTGGACATTGTTTCACGACTGTTTGCTGCCTGCCCTGACCCATTGCCTGTTATGACCACATTTTCTGCTCTGCCTCTGATATTGCTGTACTCCCTGGTTTACCGATCAATGCCTGCTTGTGTTGTGAGTTTGTGTACTTTTAATAAACTGCATATGGATCCCAACCTACCTGAGTCCCCACCTGAGTGTCACTAAAAAACATTTTAAAAACAAACAACTACAAACAGATGTGTATTTCATTTTTGAGGTACAGTTAATGAGAGTCAAAATAGGGGGTCCTGTATTATGTGCATTGATTTACAGGCCTCTGAAATTTAACAAGGACTTCATTCAACAGTTCTCTGAGTTCCTCTCGAATATTGTATATCGTTGTGATAGACTGCTGATTTTAGGAGACTTTAATATTCATGTTTGCTGTCCATCAAAACCTTTGGTGAAAGAGTTTGTGTGCCTTAATGAACCTTTTAATCTGTCACAATCAGTCGTTAGCCTGACTCATAATTTAGGGCACACTTTGGATTTGGTGGTCGTCACATAGTTTTCCCGTAACAAATCTTAGAGAAAATGATGCTGCTATTTCAGACCATTTGCCAATGTTTGAATCTGTCTGTGTTTTTTCCACTTCTACTTGCTCTCAGTCTGTGAGTTACAGAGAGACTGTAACATCTATTGTTTGTCTGAAACATGGCTCACGCCCACGGTCCCGGACACAGCTGTGATGCCATCGGAGAACTTCTCTGTTTTTCGGATGAACAGAAGAGCCGAGGCCGGTAAATCCAAAGGCGGTGGAGTATGCTTCATGATCAACAAGAAATGGTGCGACCCCAGGAACATCACCATTCTTTCGCGGTCCTGCTCGCCTCATCTAGAACATTTAACAATCATTTGCTGTCCATTCTATCTGCCGAGGGAGTTTTCCTCTGTTGTCGCCACTGCCATTTACATTCCACCGCAAGCAGACACAGCGCTGGCTTTATCTGGCCTTCATGATGTTGCCAGCGGCGTCATAAACAAACACCCCGATGCGGCGTTCATCGTCGCGGGCGATTTTCAACAAAGCAAACCTAAAGAAAGTCTTGCCAAACTTTCACCAGCTCGTCTCCTGTCCTACATGAAGTGCAAACACACTGGATCATTGCTACTTTCCGTCTAAGAACGCCTATAAAGCGCGGCCACTTCCAGCTTTCGGCAAATTGGATCATGCCGCCATTTTTCTCACACCTGAATACAAACAAAGGCTCGTTCAGGAACCCCCGGTGAGGCGGGAAGTTAAGCGTTGGTCCCCCCATTCAGAGACCGCGCTACAGGCAGCTCTTGATGATGTCGACTGGGACATGTTCCGGGCGAGTTCAGCTGATGTCAGCGAGTTCACGCATGTGGCGCTTTGCTTCATCAACACGCTTACAGAGCAAGCCACGCAAACAATAACAATCACGTCCTTCTCAAATCAGAAACCGTGGGTGGACAATTCAGTCCGCGCTGCAGTGAACACATGCACTGCCGCATACGTCGGTCTCCTATCGGGGAACATGACTGAATACAGATCATCCTGCTATGCTCTGCAACGTGCAGTTAAAGCCGCAAAGCTCCGTTATAAGGATTGAGTGGAGTCTCATTTCCAACTCAACGACTCGCGGCGCATGTGGCAGGGTCTGAGGTCCATCTGCTCTTTTGGATCTAAATCCTCTGCAGAGGTCAGAGCTGATCCGTCGCTTGTGAACGAGTTAAACTCTTTCTACGCTCGCTTTGATTGTAATCGCGGGAGCGTGACTCCACCAAGTGGCACCTCAGAGGGAATCACTCAGAGCAGCAACAACCACGTGATCTCTGTCTCGGAGGATGAAGTTCGGAGGGCACTCAAGCGTGTGGACGTCAGGAACGCTGCTGGGCTACATGGTATTTCAGGCCGTGTTCTGCGGTCCTGTGCTGATCAGCTCGCCGGGTTGTTTACATCTATCTTTAATGAGTCCCTCGCTACATCTGTGGTCCCCACCTCCTTCAAAAAATCCACTATCATCCCTGTCCCTAAGAACAGCAAACCCTCTTGCCTAAATGTCGTCCAGTGGCTCTCACGTCTATAGTCATGAAGGTCTTTGAGAGACTCATTAAAAACACCATTTGCTCCTTCATTCCTGACACTTTGGACCCTCTTCAGTTTGCCTATCGTCCCAATAGATCGACTGAAGATGCCATCTCTCATGTCCTCCACTCCTCCTTCACTCACATCGACAACAAAAGTGGGAACTACGTAAGGCTGCTATTTATTGACTATAGCTCAGCCTTTAACACCATAGTTCCCATTAAGCTAACTGCCAAACTCCTAGATCTCGGCCTGAACTCTTCTCTCTGCCACTGGATTGAGGGCTTCCTCACTGGCAGGCCTCAGGTGGTGAGAGTAGGCCAGTTCACCTCCACCTCCATCACCCTGAGTGTGGGAGCTCCACAGGGCTGTGTCCTGAGTCCCCTGCTCTATTCTCTCTACACGCATGACTGTTTGTCCACACACAGCTCCACCTCTATCATCAAATTTGCTGATGATACTGTTGTCCTGGGCCTCATTTCCAACAACAATGAGACGGCATACTTGGACGAGGTGGAGCATCTAACATCATGGTGCCAGGACAACTGTCTCTCTCTGAATGTTGGCAAGACCAAAGAAATGATTGTGGACTTCAGGAAGAGACAGCAATGGACATACTCCCCTCTCATGATCAGCGGGTCACCAGTAGAGAGAGTGAGCAGCTTCAAGTACCTGGGGGTAAACATCTCAGAGAACCTGACCTGGACTGCTCACATTCAGACACAGGTGAAAAAAGCCAGGCAAAGACTGTACCACCTGCGCCAGCTGAGGAAATTCAGGTTTTCACCAGCTATCCTGAAAACGTTCTATTTAGGGACGATAGAAAGTGTATTAACTGCATCACAGCGTGGTATGGGAACAGCACCAGTCATGACTGCAAAGCCCTGCAAAGAGTCGTGCGCTTATCCGAGCGTATCTCAGGGTCAGCTCTCCCGTCTCTGCAGGATGTCTACACCAAACGCTGCAAAAGCAGAGCTACTAAAATCATCAAGGACTCTAATCACCCTGCAAACCCTCATTTCACGCTGCTGCCATCTGGTAAGCGCTTCCGAAGCCTGATGGCCAAAACTGAGAGACTCAGGAGGAGCTTCTTCCCCCAGGCCATCAGACTCCTGAACTCAGTCACTTAACATCACGTGACTATCGATATACTGACATTGCACTGCACTTTCTGTTCTCGTTGTTACTGTGTAACAACCTGCTATAAACCTGTTTGCACATTATACTCTTTGTACATTTGTTAACCACATATTTATAAGTCTACAGTTTATTCACTGTTTACTACAGTTTACGTCACTTATTTTATTCCACTTCTTTATTTTTATCTTTATTTTTTTTTCTACTTGACTTGATTTATTTATAATTCTACAGATATATATATATATATATATATATATATATATATATATATATATATATATATATATATATATATATATACTACTTTTTTATTCTATTTCTATTATAATTTCCCCTTGTGTTTTTAACTGTGAATTTGCACTGTCCATGGAGTGGACCTGTTTACATTTCACTCCCGGTTGTAAATTCTGTATATAACTGTGTATGTGACAAATAAAACTCTTGAATCTTGAATCTTGAATCTAGTATCTACATCGGTTGGAAAAGGTGGTGGGCATTCAGGCTGTCGCCTTGAAGTGGTTGGACTCTTATCTCAAAGACAAAACTGTGAGCATGGGGAAGTCATCTTCTTCATTAGTTCCCTAATTATGTGGTGTGTCCCAAGGGTCCATTTTAGGCCCACTTCTCTTTTCAATTTATATGCTGCCATTGGGTGAGATTTTTTTTCAAGAAATATAGGATCTCCTATCTCTGCTATGCTGATTATTTACCGGCAAAAACTAACAGTTCTTATCCCGTGGACATACTGTGTGACTGTTTTGAGGGGATTAAATGTTGGATGGCAAATAATTTTTTGCAACTAAATGAAAGCAAAAGTGACATTTTGATTTTAGGCCCATCCAGGTCTTTATCTCCTTTTAATTTAGGTTCTATCTCCGCCACTGTTCAACCTAATGTAAGGAATCTTGGGGTTACATTCAATTCATCACTAAACTTTGAGAAACAAATCAGTTCAGTGGTAAAGGGCAGTTTCTTTCATTTGAGATCGATTGCAAAATTAAAACATTGTCTCCAAAAGATTTAAAAACCGTAATCCACGCCATCACATCTGGACTACTGTAAATTCCTGTACTGTGGCCTGCCTCAAACTACAGTCTCTTGTCTGCAAATTGTACAAAATGCTGCAGCGAGACTTCTTATCGGCACAAAAAAGAGAGATCCCATTTATACAATCACACATTTATACAGTCTTACCCCAGTGTTTCCAGTTTACAGTGGGGATCCTTCAGTCCATCAGAGAGCAGATTCACTCCTGAGTCTCTTAATTTATTTCCACTCAGATCCAGTTTTCTCAGGTGTGAGGGGTTTGATCTCAAAGCTGAAGCCAGAGCAGCACAACCTTCATCTGTAACACCACAATAACTCAACCTGTAGAGAACAATGGCACTCTTCAGTCTCTCAGTTCAGGATCTACAGCTCAGATAAGCAGGAACTTCACATTTAGAAAGAGAGACTTAATCCATGACACGATTAACAATTGAAGTCTAAGGTTCAGACCTGCTTTTACATGCTGCTTGAGTGGGTTAGTTTCAATATCATAAAAGTGTAAAAAACAATGTTATGCATCACCTAATTATGTTTACACCATCATAAAGATAAAAGATTGTAACGCAATGAAACGTTCAGGGAAGAAGGAGGCGGGAACCGGCGAACATTTAAAAAACTAACAAAATCAAAAACGAACAAAACATAATCTCGGCGGCAGCCCCTCACGGCCGACTGCGGCCTACATACACAAAACACAACGCAACATAAAATCCAGGCCTGGTCCTCTCTTGTCTTGCACTGTCGTCGCTCCTCCTTTTATACTCCCGTCACTCCTCCATGAGACGAGACCGGTGTGGCGCACAGCTGACGCTCATTAACATTCGCCACCGGCCCGCTCTCACAGTCCCTCGCCTCGCCACAAAGATAGTTTGTAAAATTCTATTAGACACTTTGTAAAGGACCTGATGACCACAGCTATGCAGACGACACCCAGATCTACTTAGCCCTATTACCTAAGGACTACAGTCCCATTGACTCCCTGTGCAAATGTATTGATGAAATTAACAATTGGAAGTGTCAAAACGTTCTTCAGTTAAACAAAGACAAAACTGAAGTCATTGCAGCTGGGAACAAAGATGAAATTATCAAGGTGAATGCATACCTTGATGCTAAGGGTCTAAAAAAAAAAAAAAAAAAAAAAAGGAATCTTGGTGTGATTTTGGAGTCGGACCTTAGTTACAATAGTCATGTAAAAAATATACTATTATCTGAAAAATATTACAAGAATTAGATGCTCCCTTTCATTCAGTCACTCCAAGTTACGTCAGTGACTGACAAATGGGGTTTTTGCTTAGAAGCCTATCACCTTTGAGTTCTTACAAAACGAGCCAATGGCAATGAAATGCCATGGGTCTGCGGAATTTGCATAGTGTAGCTCCGCCCCACCCTGTGGGTATATAAGGAAGTACACTGGCAATCTCATATTATGTTTCTGCTTTGGAGCCAAGAGCATCTCTTCGCTCCTGCAAGCCTGAGTTCTGAGTTCTCTTTTCAGTTCTTCAAGATGATGGTTCTCCAGGGTGTTGGTGTGATGGCACATTCCAGCCATCTCACATTGCCTGCCTGGTGATCTGCAACAGCTGTGTGTGTGTTTCCCTGGGCGCTTCAACACTTCTGCAGAGCTTTCCTCTCACAAAAAGAGCTTGCGTGTGGCACATCTTTTTAAAGATGTCTCACCCGTGCACTTCTGGGTGTGGTCGATCTCTGTTGCCGTCTGATGGGCACAATCACTGCTTGATGTGTTTGGGCGTTCAGCACGCTCAGGCAGCGTTTGTGGATGAGTCATGTTCTCACTGTGGGAACATGACCATCATGATGTAGAGTTCGAGACTCAATGACTACCGTAAAGGAGAGAGAGTCGCCTCTGGCACACCCCAATCTACCGTCTCAGAGAGAGTTGGTACTTTGGTTGGTGGCCAGGGTGACCTGAGGGTTACGGTGTGGAATAAAGCCCTGATGCTCATTCCTCGGGCCACACCCCCCTCTCGCACACCGCTACCCACGAATGGTCGGACTGAAGCAGCGGGACCATCTGTTGATGCCCTGTGTGTTTCGTTTGGCACTCCAGATGTCGCTGCATCTCAAGGTGGGCTAGAATCCTCTGGGGATGAAGATTCAGCTGTGCTGTGGCCTTTGGGTGTGCCAGCATTGCCCGAGTCCAACCCAGAGTTGACAGCCATGTTATCTCGGGCAGCAGTGAGCCTTGGGCTGGTGTGGAACCCTCTGCCCTGTCACGAGCGCTCGTAGTTGGGCGATTGGTTTTTGGGGGCGGTGCCCTGACAGCTGTCAGGTCCCGCCCCCAATGCCTTTCATTCCCGAGGTGCATGAGGTGGTCTCATGGATAAGCTGCGTGCTGCCAATGACCTCGCCCTCTGGATAACGAAGGTGACCGCACGCTCCCTGGGTCAGGTGATGTCCACAGCTGTGGTCCAGGAGAGACATCTGTGGCTTAACCTGGCCGATGTGGGAGAGGTTGAGGAAACCCGGTTCCTCAACTCTCCCATATCCCAGGCTGACCTCTTCGGTGGCATGGTCGAGGACTACACTACGAACCAACAGTTCTCGGCTGCCCAGAAGTAGAATTACTACTTACTACTATAAGTAGAATACTGGAGAATTATATATATATGTATATATGCTCAAACATTAAAACTAAAATAAAAAAATATTAATGTGGCGAGGCGAGGGACCGTGAGAGCGGGCCGGTGGCGAATGTTAATGAGCATCAGCTGTGCGCCACACCGGTCTCGTCTCATGGAGGAGTGATGGGAGTATAAAAGGAGGAACGACGACATTGCAAGACGAGAGAGGACCAGGCCTGGATTTTATGTTGTGTTTTTGTTTTGTATGTAGGCGGCAGTCGGCCGTGAGGGGCTGGGCCATTATTGTGTTTGGTTTGGTTTTGTTTTGTTTTTAGGCGGCAGTCGGCCGTGAGGGGCCGTGATAAAACTGTTTTGTTTTATTTTTGATTAAAGCTTTTAAAATGCTCCTTCTTCCCTGAACGTTTTATTGCGTTACAATTAATAATATCTTTTTAAATGTATGCAAATATTATGTGAATGCAGTATAACAACTTATAACCACAACTAATGTGAAAAAATGCTTCATTTAAAATCTGAGGATGAAATTTCTAAAATTATGCATTTTGTGAAGCATATTGTAAGACTGTCATGTGAGTTTTTAGAAAATGTTAAGATAAGATGCTATCATTATGTTATTGGTCTGTAAAACGCATACTTGCAGTCTACTAACTAGTCTTCCAACTGCTCAATTCATAGTCTATTGTTTTCACTCAATTAACTTTTCAACTTTTTTTAAGTTATAAAGTTATTGTATGTTATCTATATTAGTACTCAGCCCGATATCACATCTTCCTCTTCAAGTCTCTCTGCTTGTCTGCTGGAGATCAAGGCATGGATGAAACACAACTTTCTTAAACTGAACTCGTCCAAAACTGAAATTTTATTAATAGGCACTACATCGAATGTGAAAAAGTGCAATGATTTTGAACTCTCAGTTGCCAATACCCGATTGTCTCCGTCTGTCATGGTGCGCAATTTGGGAGTGATGTTTGATGCTCAGCTGACTTTTAATTCTCATTTTAAAAATATAACAAAGGTTGCTTTTTTCCATCTTCGAAACATTGCTCGAATCAGACCACTTCTGTCTAGGCCTGATGCTGAGAGGCTTATCCATGCCTTCATCACATCTTCATCACATTGATTATTGCAATTCTCTCTTTGCAGGTTTACCAGCAAGCTGTATTAAGAGATTGCAATACATACAAAACTCTGCTGCATGTGTTTTAACATGCACTTCATCACGCCATCATATCACCCCTGTGCTCCAGCAACTCTATTGGCTACCAGTTCAGTCCCGTATTGATTTTAAAGTTCTGATTTTGACTTACAAGGCAGTACATGGGTTGGCTCCTGCTTACATTTGTGGCTTGGTTACTCCATCAGTTCCTTCTCGTTCCCTCCGCTCCTCTGGCTCTCTCACCTTGTATCAGCCTCGCTGTAAATTAAAATCTATGGGAGGGAGGGCCTTTTCCTACAACGCACCAAAGTTGTGGAATTCACTTCCTGCCAATGTTAGAAATGCAAACTCTCTGGATTGTTTTAAGCAGTGTCTCAAAACACATCTTTTTAGTCAAGTTTTTATTGTATAACTTGTGTATTTACTTGTATTTATGTGTGTATTTTTACTTATTGTTGTTGTTCTTTTTCTTGTTGTTTTGAATTTTCGTATTGTACTCTGCGCTTTGGGTCTGAGAAAGGCGCACTATAAATAAAATGTATTATTATTATTATTATTATTATTATGTTTTATGAACTGTCTTAAGAAAGGATTGCTGAATCTCCTGTCTACACAACAAATTTACCTTCGGGTACTAATAAAGATACCTTGACCATTCTTCCCTAACCCAGACCGTCTCTTCAGTCTGCCTTCGGGGGGCAGGCATACCAGTACACGGTTCTCCCATTCAGGTAGCCCTGTCAACTTGCGGCTTCACTGAAGTTGTTGAGGTAGCCCTTGTGCCACTCAGGCAACACGGGGTTCGCATCCTGATCTATATCGATGACTGGCTAACTAGCTCACTCTCAAGACCGGGTTTGCGAACACAGGGACCTCGTGCTCTGGCACCTCACCAGCTTGTGCCCTCGGGTCATTTGAGGAAAGAGCAAACTCTTCCCTGAAGAGGATCTCTTTTCTCGACTCGGTCGCCATGCACATGCTGTGCGAGCGCATAAAGTCAATTCTGACTTGCTTTCGCCATCTGGGGCAAGAATAGCTGCTGTAACGCTGCTCGGATTGCTTCATATGAGACTGCTTCAGCACTGGTCTCGTGATCAAATCCCGAGATGGGCATGGCAACAGGGCACACTCTGGGTCCCAGTGGCTCGGGCCTGCCGTCATACCTTCACCCCGTATGAACCAAATTTTTTCTACGGGCTACAGTCCCTTAGAATTAGTTTCTGGAGTACTAATGCCTCTGTCATGGGCTGGGGTGCCATGCGCAATTGACATGCTGCCGCGGGCTCCTGCAAAGGACCCCAGCGCCTATAGCGTGTTAATTGTCTCGAGTTGCTGGCTGTACGTCTTGCACTGCACCGCTTCCGAGCCCTGCTCTAGGTCAGACACGTACTGGTCCGTTCTCACATCACGGTGACAGTAGCGCACACCAACCGATAGGTGGTCTACGCACGCACCGGATGCTTTCCTGTAGCTCAAACAATAAGAGCGTGGCGTTAGCAACGCCGAGGTCTTGGGTTCGATACCCAGGGAAAGCAAGAACTGACAAAAAATGTAAAAATGTGTACCTTGAATGCAATGTAAGTCACTTTGGATAAAAGTGTCTGCCAAATGTGTAAATGTAAATGTCGCAACGTGGCCGTCATCTTCTTCGATGGAGTCTGAAGCATCTGAGGTCGCTTCGTACATTCGTACAGTCATGCAGCCAATGAGCTCTCACAAGTTCAGCCATTTAACCAGGGGAATGGAGACTCCATCCCCAGATGGCCTCCTGATTAGGGAACAGTTCAGCGACACACAGGTAATTCTGTTTGCCTCCCTCGACTCTTCCCATTGCCTACTAGGCTCAGCTAGCCGCGTGGCCCACACAAGCATGCGTTTCCCCAGTGAGCCTTCTTGCACAGATTTTGTGCAGATCACAGAGGACAGGGAGCAGCTCTTTGGTCGCCCCGTATTGGCTGGGCCGGACCGGGTTCTATGAACTCTTACTCCTTGTGACAGCACCTCCCTGGTCGATCCCTCTGAGGAAGGACCTCCTTACTCAGAGACGGGGCACCCTTGGCACCCATGTCCTGGTTTGTGGAACCCTACATATGTGGGCCCTGACGTTTGTCACCTGGCGCTCTTCTCGGCGAGAAGACCCCAGGGAATGCCCTCTTGGGTCCATGCTCTCCTTCCTCCAAGTTGGGTTGGAGTGATGGCTGTCTCCTCTACCCTGAAGGTTTAGGTAGCCTCTATATTGGCTCACCATGACCCTTTTGCACTCTAAAACGGTAGGACAGCACGACCTGATCCGCAGGTCTTAGATGCCCTCTTGGGACCTCACAGTGGTGTTATCTACCTTGCTGAGCTCTCCCTTTGAGTCCTTGCAGTCCTTTGAGTTTTGAAAGTGCTATGAAAGTGACGCTCTTGATTGCCATGGCTTCAATCAAGGGGGTATGGGACCTGCAGGCATTTTCAGTTGACGAAGCATGCCTGGAATTCGGGCTGGCTAACTCTCATGTGTTAACCTGAAACCTGGCTTGGATACGTGCCCAAGATTCCTTGGAGATTCCAAGTACTGCCTTGGAGGAGGCAGACCCAGCACTGTGCTGTCCAGTATGTACCTTTGCGCTTAGGTAGACCGGATGCAGTGTTCAGGACCTTAGACCAGTACTTGTCTGTTAAGGAGGGAAGCAGAAAGGGAAGGCTCTCTCCAAGCAGAGGTTGTCGCCATTTAACTTATATTCAGGGCATGACATTCCCCCTAGGGATCAGGGCACACTCCACTGAGTGTTGCCTCCTCTTGGGCTTAGCGGATGGCACCTCGCTGCATTAGAGCTGCAGGCTGGGCGACACCTAACACATTCACAAGATTCCATAATCTCTGAATGTAGCCAGTTCCTCTCCTGTACTCTCCCCCAAGGGGCCAGTAACTGGACAGGCTCAGGTGTCATCGCTTGCTGTGCCATTCTACTCCATGGACTGGATGCGTGCGCATATTACTCAGGTGAGTTTCTCAGTAAGCCCTGAGTTCCTCCAGCACTGTTGACGCCAACACCAGAGTGCATGCCCGCTTGGTCAGCCCTCGTGTTAGGCTCACGACAGGGAGCTCACACTTGCATAGGGCACTGGAAGACAGCTAAGTGGCGTGATTAGATTAGACCCCATTCGTCAGTCACTGACGTAACTTGGAGTGACTGAACGAAAGGGAACGTCTCGGTTACATATGTAACCCTCATTCCCTGAGGAGCGGAGACGTTACGTCCCTCTGCCACTTCCGCTGTACTGCTGGAACGGCTGGGAGTTCAGTCTCGGCTCCTCAGCAGGTAACATAATGCGAGATTGACAGCGTACTTCCTTATATACCTACAGGGTGGGCCGGAGCTACGCTATGCAAATTCCGCAGACCCATGGCATTTCATTGCCATTGGCTCGTTTTGTAAGAACTCAAAGGTGATAGGCTTCTAAGCGAAACCTCCATTTGTCAGTCGCTGACGTAACTAGGAGTGACTAAACAAAAGGGAACTTCTCCGTTATGTATGTAACCCTCGTTCCCTGAGGAGGGAATGGAGACGTTACGTTCCTCATTCGTTAGTCACTGACGTAACGTTACATACGTAACCGAGATGTTTTGTTTCCAGGCAAGACTTGTTCATGCTTTCATCACCAGCAGGGTGGACTATTGTAATGGACTCCTCACCAGCCTTCCCAAAAAGACCATTAATTTTAACAGATCACTCAGATCAGCAGGATCAAGTCAGTTAGAAATACCAAGGGTTCACTCAAAGCAAAGTGAGTCTGCTTTTAGCTAGTATGCCAGCCACAGCTGAACCAGCTTCCAGAAGAGATCAGATGTGCTCCAAAGTAGCCACATTCAAATCCGGACTCAAAACACAGCAGGTGCATTTATTGAATGAGCACTGTGCCACTGTACGTCCGACTAATTGCACTTCAATAAGTACAGTAAGGATGTTTGGGTAGAAGAGGTTGAGGATTGTCCAGGATATTCCCAAGAAACACAGGAGTTAGCCCTGAAGTTAGGCAGGAATGTTTGTCTGCAAGAAAACTGTTTAAACAGTTACCGTACAAATATTTTTAAACTGAAATCCCTCCGGTGAGAGGACGATCCGTTTAGATCTGCTCTGATGGATAGATATGTATAACCCTGGTGGTTCCAGGAAGATTTGTCTGCAAGCTTCACCTGTGCACCACACCAGGCTTGTATCTCGTGGAGGAGCTACAAGAGCATAAAAGGAGGGTTTGACGACAGTAAAGGATGTTATGTTTGGTTTATATGTGTGCGGCAGTCATCCGTGATGAGCTGCCGGTTTTTCTTTCATATTGTGTTTGTATATTTTATGATAATTAAAGGGTGTTTAAACATTTGCCGGTTCCCACCTCCTTCTTCCCTGAACAACATACCCCATAGATATTCATTAATCCCATTAGGAAGAGAATGAGAATGTGGAGAATTTTACTCAATCTTACCACATTGTTTCCAGTTTACAGTGAGGATCCTTCATTCCATCAGAGAGTAGCTTCACTCCTGACACTACTAGTTTATTTCCAGACAGATTCAGTTCTCTCAGGTGTGAGGAGTTTGCTCTCAGAGCTGAAGCCAGAGCAGCACAACCTTCATCTGTGACACCACAACCAATCAACCTGTAGACATTAAAGATGCATGGTGAACTGATACCAGCTGTAATTATAGAACAAAATGTGTAAACTACAAATGTGATTTATGGAGCCAGTAAAACATTAATTTTATACATAATCATTGTTAGAGGTCAAACAGTCCTAATCATACAGCATCAGTATATGGATAAAGACACTGTTGCCTGTTTGCTGTCAGTTTTGATCCCCTTCACATTCCATCCTTCATCATGTCTCACACACTGACCTCTACAATCATCAGCTCTCTCTCTCTCTCTCTCTCTCACACACACACACACACACACACACACACACACACACACACACACACACACACACACACACACACACACACACACACACACACACACACACACACACACACACACACACACACACACACCTCCTCAGCTGCTTTAGTAAGTGTGTCACACTTGATGGGATTATCTGGTAATGTTGTCAGAATTATAATCATACACTGTTTGTTCGTCGGCCAGAGGAGAACTGGCACCCCAACTGAGCCTGATTTCTCCCAAGGTTTTTTCTCCATTCTGGCCCTGAAGGAGTTTTGGTTCCTTGCCACCGTTGCCTCTGGCTTTTGGCTTGCTCAGTTGGGGACACCTAAATTTCAACTATATTACCGATCTGCCCGCATTGACACTATATGATAATTGAAATTAGCTGGATAACATCACCGTTTCACCAGAACGGCTGTACAGCCAAATTAAATTCTGTTGCATTACTTTCCTGTTAACACTGTGAAGCTGCTTTAAAACAATTGGACTTGTAAAAAGCACTATATAAATAAAGGTGATTTGACTTGATTATGAGAAAACTTCCCTTTTTTGTTGCTTTGTATGCTAAAATCATAAATGTGATCATGTTTTATCAGTAATGATTGTTGTCAGTGTGACTTACTGAACTGATCTGGATTCTTTAACCACAGGCAGCAGCTTCTGAAGAACTTTATCTGCTGTATTTTGTGCTCCAATAAAACATTTTACATCAAAAAAATCCATCTTCTGCTCTGATGTCAGCAACACATAAACCAGAGCTGACCACTGTGAAGAGGAGAGTTTGGTTCCTCCTATTTCTCCAGATTTCAGATAATCTTGCATCTCCTGCATCAGTGAATCATCACCCAGTTCATTCAGACAGTGGAACAGATTGATGGATCTCTCTGGAGAGCGATTCTCCCTGATCTTCTGTTTGATGTACTGAACTGTTTCCTCTTTATTGTAGGAGCAGCTTCCTGTCTGTGTCAGTAGTTCTCGTAAGAGAGTCTGATTGGACTCCAATGAGAGACCCAGAAGGAAACGCAGGAAAAGGTCCAGATGTCCATTCTTACTCTGTAAAGCCTCATCCACAACTCTTTGATTCAGATCAGTTAATGAATGATATTTCTTCCGGTTTAAAACCTTAGACAACAAACTTGGTTTGGTGATTTTATCAAACACATTTCTGTTCTTGTTTATGGAGTAAATGTGTGCATATAGAGCAGCTAGATGTTCCTGGATGCTCAGATGAACAAAGCAGAAGACTTTCCCCTTATACAAGCCCAACTCCTCTCTGAAGATCTGAGTGCACAATCCTGAGTACACTGATGCTTCTGTCACATCAATGCCACACTCTCTCAGGTCTTCCTCATAGAAGATCAGGTTGCCTTTCACAAGCTGCTGGAAAGCCAGTTTCCCCAGTTTGAGAATCATGTCTTCATCTTTCACTTTCTTCTCATAGTCCTTCTCATGTTTGGTGTTGGTCTGAATGATCAGGAAGTGTGTGTACATTTGAGTGAGAGTCTTGGGAATCTCTCCTCTCTCTGCTTCACTCAACATCTTCTCTAGAACAGTGGCTGAGATCCAGCAGAACACTGGGATGTGGCACATGATGTGGAGGCTCCTGGATAACTTCAGGTGTGTGATGATTGTATTGGCCAGACTCTGATCACTGATTCTCTTCCTGAAGTATTCCTCCTTCTGTGGCTCATTGAAGCCTCGTACCTCTGTCACTCGATGGACACACTCAGAGGGGACGAGATCAGCTGCTGCTGGTCTGGAGGTGATCCAGATGAGAGCAGAGGGAAGCAGATTCCCCTCAATGAGGTTCATCAGCAGCACATCCACTGAGGCTGATTCAGATATATTACACAGTTTCACTTTGCTCTTAAAGTTCAGAGACAGACGACACTCATCCAGACCATCAAAGATGAACAACACTTTGTATTCACCACTGGATATTTTCATTTCTTTTGTTTCAGGGAAAAAGACATGAAGAAGATCTGAAAGACTGAGTGTTTTGTCCTTCATCAAGTTAAGCTCTCTCAAAGGAAGTGGAAATATGAGCTGGATGTCCTGATTCTCTTTCCCTTCAGCCCAGTCCACAATGAACTTCTGCACAGAGACTGTTTTTCCAATGCCAGCGACTCCCTTTGTCAGCACAGTTCTGATGGGTTTGTCTTGTCCAGGTAAAGCTCTAAAGATGTCCTTGCATTCGATTGGTGTGTCCTCTGTTGCTGCTCTCCTGGATTGTGTCTCAATCTGTCTCACCTCATGCTCATTATTGATCTCTCCACTTTCACTCTCTGTGATGTAGAGCTCTGTGTAGATCTCATTCAAGAGTGTTGGGTTTCCCTGCTTTGCTGTTCCTTCATGCAGACACTGAAACTTCTTCAGCAGATTTGATTTAAATGTGCTTTGGACCAGTTGAGAATCATGACTGAAAGAATAAATAAAATATTCCAATGTAAATAAAAGAGGTAAAAGTGTTAGCAAAATATCTTTATATCTAGACATAAATGTTGTACCTCAGATTAGATGACATGTGTCTTCTCCTAAATTTTCTTCGAGTGTCCATAGACTGTTCACTTATTATGGACAAATATGGACAGAACAGAGACAATACATTTAGAAAAACAGTAGAAAAACAGATAAGAATTAATATAGTTATTCACCTAAAGCAGAGGTCCTGGCCAAACATGTTAACCTTTAAACAAAAATAATTCATAAATGAAGAACTACATTTATATACCCACCAATTTATCTACCTGTTTATCTATCTATGAAATGTTGTACCTCAGACTAATTGATGTGTGTTTTCCCTTAAGTGTTATTGGCTCTATCAGAGACGCATCACTCTTCATGGACACACAGCTGGGCTCAAGTGAGATTGATCTGTCACCCTCAGTTTGACTTTAACAGAATAGAGTAGACAGCAGAATAAAGAAAATGAAGGAAAATCATATAGTTATTTCATGTAGAGTTGACATTAATATAATAAAGACAATGTATGGAAGGTATATTTTGTCAATGTTTTTTTCTTCTAATTTATTACTTTGCACTTTGCAAAATGTTTTCATTTTACATTCAGCAATGCTGCAAATGCTATGGCAATGCAAATGTAAAAAAATATTTGTCGTGACAATAAAAGACTTTAGAACTGAAAAATGTAAATGGTAAGACTAAATAAAAGTGATGCTAATAATCAGATAATCTGAAAGAGCATGTTAAAGTGCTGGAGACACTAACTCGAGTCAGAAGACTTGTAACAGTGTTACAAGGTGTTTATATATATATATATATATATATATATATATATATATATATATATATATATATATATATATATATATATATACACTCACCTAAAGGATTATTAGGAACACCATACTAATACTGTGTTTGATCCCTTTCGCCTTCAGAACTGCCTTAATTCTACGTGGCACTGATTCAACAAGGTGCTGAAAGCATTCTTTAGAAATGTTGGCCCATATTGATAGGATAGCATCTTGCAGTTGATGGAGATTTGTGGGATGCACATCCAGGGCACAAAGCTCCCGTTCCACCACATCCCAAAGATGCTCTATTGGGTTGAGATCTGGTGACTGTTGGGGCCATTTTAGTACAGTGAACTCATTGTCATGTTCAAGAAACCAATTTGAAATGATTCGAGCTTTGTGACATGGTGCATTATCCTGCTGGAAGTAGCCATCAGAGAATGGGTACATGGTGGTCATAAAGGGATGGACATGGTCAGAAACAATGCTCAGGTAGGCCGTGGCATTTAAACCGTGGCAATTGGCACTAAGGGGCCTAAAGTGTGCCAAGAAAACATCCCCCACACCATTACACCACCACCACCAGCCTGCACAGTGGTAACAAGGCATGATGGATCCATGTTCTCATTCTGTTTATGCCAAATTCTGACTCTACCATCTGAATGTCTCAACAGAAATCGAGACTCATCAGACCAGACAACATTTTTCCAGTCTTCAACTGTCCAATTTTGGTGAGCTCGTGCAAATTGTAGCCTCTTTTTCCTATTTGTAGTGGAGATGAGTGGTACCTGGTGGGGTCTTCTGCTGTTGTAGCCCTTCCGCTTCAAGGTTGTGCGTGTTGTGGCTTCACAAATGCTTTGCTGCATACCTCGGTTGTAACGAGTGGTTATTTCAGTCAAAGTTGCTCTTCTATCAGCTTGAATCAGTCGGGCCATTCTCCTCTGACCTCTAGCATCAACAAGGCATTTTCACCCACAGGACTGCCGCAAACTGGATGTTTTTCCCTTTTCACACCATTCTTTGTAAACCCTAGAAATGGTTGTGCGTGAAAATCCCAGTAACTGAGCAGATTGTGAAATACTCAGACCGGCCGTCTGGCACCAACAACCATGCCACGCAAAAAATTGCTTAAATCACCTTTCTTTCCCATTCTGACATTCAGTTTGGAGTTCAGGAGATTGTCTTGACCAGGACCACACCCCTAAATCCATTGAAGCAACTGCCATGTGATTGGTTGATTATATATATATATTCACCAGGGGGCATTTGAGCGCTAAAACCCCTTGTATTTAAACTGGGAGTAGAGTAGAAGAAGTCAGTTTGTTTGGAAGAGGGAAGCATGGTATTAGCCTACCACCTCCAGCAACACTTATTGGAGTCCTGACTGAGAAATGTTGTTTTCTGTTCAATCATGTAAGTTTTGTTTCTCCTTTATGTTGTGTATTTGTTTTCACTTGATGTATATAATTTATGTGTGGGCTCTCAAGCTAATGTTAGATGTAGTGACACCAAAGCACCGAAGCGTTAAAAGCTCAAATGATTAATTTTATCAAAATCACATTGACCAGTGAAGCATAACCAAGTTATGGCGGACAGTCAGGGTGAGAGACAACTTTTTTCTTTTTTTTTTTTTTATCCAATTGTTTATTTTCAGGTATTGAAAAAATTAAGTAGTTAAAAAAAATCTGAGAGTGCATGTTAAAGTGCTGGAGACACTGACTCGAGTCAGACTCACAGTCACTCATATTGTGACAGCCGAACACACACTGCACTGCTAGAACACCACAGACTGCACATTCATCTAGTCCAGTGGTTCCCAACCTGTGGGCCACGGCCCTCTAGGGGGCCTCAGTGATCCTCCAGGTGGGCCAGGTGGGCCTAACTTAAAATTAATTTGAACATATTAATATAATTAATTAATTTTATTGTTGATACGTTAAATAATAAAATATAAATTATATAAATTACAACAAAGAACTATCTCGTACGTGTTCTGTGATTGTTTTGGATTCGGAGCAGCCCAAGGCGTTTTTAATCGCACTTTGTGAAATACAGACTGAACGGCGGCTCAAAACACCCAATCACTTCATGAACACAGGATACGCAAACTACACATTTCAGATGGATAAAGAGAACCAGAGTCGCTAAAAAGTTTTGATAGATGACGGTTGTAATGAAGGTAAAGACGATTGCAGTGACATACATTAGGCACGCGTGTCCGTTATAATTGAGGCGCAAACAAACTGTGTATGTGTGATCTCTGCTCACTGAATAAAGTTTTGTTTGGATGATGATTGTAATGAAGGTGAAGACGATTACAGTGACATGCAGGAGTCAAACATTATAGGCACACGCGAGTACGTTATTATTGATGCCCAAACAAACCGTGTATGTGCTCACTGATCGCTAGAACATAATATGCATAATATGCAGTTCAATATATTCACGTAGTTGTCAGAATGAATGTACTGTGTGTGTTTTATAATGGATGCTCGCCAAAGAAGCGTGTTTTGGAGAAGTTTGTGAGGATCAGTGGTGTTTATGTTCACACGGGCATCAGCTCCAAACATAGACCTGATTGCTTGTTCTTACAGAGAAACTGTTCACTGATGACATCGGATGACTTCAGATAGCTAAGTTGCTATACATTCAGAATTATTTAATTTTTAATTTGTATTGTAGTGTGTTTATTAATTATGAATGTATCTGTATAGTAGTTATATGCAGTCCTTTGGCATCTCCCTGTGGTCGTGTTTGGTATGGCAGGTTGACGTGTGGTTATTTGTACTTATTGTACTGTATTACTGAGCAGAGTAAGTCTTCTATGTCTGCAATGTATTTTTGTATAAAAGAACACTGATAGTTAATATATCTTGAATTTCTTCTGTTTAAAAAAAATTATGTTTTTTTTTCTTTGGGTCTGGCCTCGTGATGGCAGCACAATAACAGGGCTCCTCACTTAACAAGTTAAAACTTGCCCCAGACATCGATTCAGAACATAACATATAGGTTGTTCATGTACAAAAATTCATTCTTGTAACTAAACAGTGAATCTAAAATGCAAAGTCGAAGAAATATAACGGATGCCTTCAAGCCTAGCCAAGCGGTTAGCGCAAATGCTAACCAGGATGCCTCCAATGACTCGCTGACCTCTGAAATACTCAACAAAATGCGTGGCATGAGAAAGGAAATAAACGAGAAGTTTGGAAAATTGGAGGAATCGATCAAGCAAGTAAATGAAGGGATAAAAAGACTCAAAAAACTAATGGAGGAATTTGAAGAAAGAATCGGCATTACCGAGGACAGATGCGAGTGATTGGATAGGTTGTTGACATATATGATGAAAAAACAGCTTCAGATGGAGGAGAAGTTAGAGGACTTGGAAAACCGCTCAAGGCGTTCAAACGTGAGAATATATGGACTGGAGGAAGGTGCAGAAGGAAACAGAAACATGATTGAATTTGTGTGGACAACATTGAAAGTGATACTTGATCTGTCTGAGGATGAGGACTTGGGTATAGAGCACGCACATAAATCGCTCAGGATGAAGCCGACAAATCCAAGTGCAGCCCCGCGATCAGTCGTGGTTAAGTTTTTGCATTTTCAGACGAAACAACAGATTTTGCACAAAGCCTGGGCTACTAAGGATTTGCAGTTTAATGGAAGTCTAATTTGGAAGTTTAATTGCTCACTCTCTTTATTATTAGATAAATATCCACACTCATCCTCACCTCAGACAACAATGGCCAAAGCCCTTAAGAATGTTTGTGAGGAACTCGAGTTTTTAGATATCTGGAGATTCATACAACCAAAACAACGAGATTATACCTTTTTCTCAAGCTTCAAAAAAAGCTATCACCAAAAATTGGCTGCAAAGAGAGCCCCCAACCTGTAATAACCTTGCAGTATTGACTCGGAGAGGGGGGCCTTCAAGTAAAAAAGGTTGGGAACCACTGATCTAGTCAGAAGAACAGCTTCTTACTGTCTGTCAATAACTGTAGCGTGTGTGTTTCATTTGGTGACAGAACTTTTCTGGAGTTTGTGAGTTCTTTGTAAATTCTGCCAGAGAGAACAGCTCTGTTAGTTAACCAAGCTCAGCACTTTTCAAAGGCGGCTCTGTGTCCGTCAAACATCAGGACTGAAGCTCTGTCTCAGCTGTGAGAGGAGACCTGATCCTGAGCTTGACTCCTGCCATTGCAGCGCTTTATGGGCCAGATTTACTAAACAGGGCAAATTAGCGTGAGAGCGCAATGCCATAAAAGCCCAGATGTGCGTGGACAGTTCTGCGCGTGATCTACTGACGACGAGCAAATTATTTAACACAGACGCAGCGCAATCTACCAGTTAGCGTCTGGTTTAAGACGTGCTTTTTTTATGAGATAAATAATGGAGCAAACAACAGTAAATTGATGAGCGCAAACCTTTATAAATCACCTTGCGTGATTAATTTAAATACTCTCCTCCCATAAATGTATTGAAAAATTGTACCTCAGATCAGTTGATGTGTGTTTTCCCTTAAATGTTATCGGCTCTATCAGAGACGCGTCACTCGACACACAGCTGGGCTCCAGTGGGATTGATCTGTCACCCTCAAATTGACTTTAATAGAATACAGATACAGAATAGAGAGGCAAGAATTAATTTGATTGATTTTACATGAAAATAAATTCCACATGAGAAGGTTATCTCTCAATAAAAGCGTAAGATATTGTGAAGAGTGATGAGACTGTCCAAGGATAATGTTATATATCATCTAGATGTCTAGACTGTATCTGTGTGTCTTTGGACAGTGTTTAAAGACCCCGAGTGGCTCCAAATACTGTATATCCAGCACCAGAATATGATAGAGACAACAGATCACTATACCAACCCTGGCAAACACCCACAACACCCTGTTATGAGCAGAAAATGTGTCTTCTATAACATTAAGATCATATGAAGATTGAAGTACCTGCATCCTGGAGAAGAACCTCCATCTCTGAATGTGTGTGTGTCATCCATGATTCATTCAATCTTCATGAGCTGCTCAGGTACAGAAATACATTTACATACACTCAAAAACAATACACTACATTTAATTTGGTATGCTATCATATTAATGAATGTTGAGAACTGGTCTCATCTGAATCAGCAGATTCTCTTGTCCAGTCAGATATGTAACGTTTGCTCCAGTATTTCTTCTGTATGTGTTTAAAATATCTCGGCTGAACAGACTGGGAAGTTTGTAACACTAGAGTTTAATGTTCTTCCACTGAAGCCTCAAATATTGTACAAACGTGACAGTTTACTGTAAGCCCACATTTAATACATCTGTGAAACTGACTAACATGCACAGATATCTGATCAAGGTTTTTCAGAACTTATTTGTAGTCTAAACACAAATGTTCAATTCAAATGCTTGAAATTAAACAAATATATGTGAAATCGCTTGAGTTTCTTGAATGTATGCATTTCAGTAAATTTGATTAACAAAATAGAAACAAAATATTTCCAAAATTTAAACTGATGTCCCTGATTTTCTATGATTATTTTGACCACAGCATCTGGTGTTATTCTCAGCCTGCTAGTGAATGAGCACTCAGTACTTCACAATGTCAAGCTCACATTCATTTACACAGAAATTGTTTGAGACACAATTTTTTCACAAAAATACTTCTGACAGATTTACAACCTCCCTCACCTATCATACTTATACAAACTCAATTCCAAAAAAGTTGGGACACTGTAAAAATTGTGAATGCAATAATTTACAAATCTCATAAACTTATATTTTATATACAATAGAATATAGATAATGTATCTGTAACGTTGTTCGTAAGATCAGGGAAGAAGGAGGCGGGAACCGGCAAACATTTAAAAACCTTAATCAAAAATAAACAACATAAATACAATAACGGCGGCAGCCCCTCACGGACGACTGCCGCCTACATACAAAACAAAAACACAACATAAAATCCAGGCCTGGTCCTCTCTCGTCTTACACTGTCGTTACTCCTCCTTTTATGCTCCCGTCACTCCTCCGTGAGACGAGACCAGTGTGGCGCACAGCTGACGCTCATCATTATTCGCCACCGGCCCACTCTCACGGTCCCTCACCTCACTGCTCGCCACATACCCCCAACGCCTTTCGCAGGCTGGGGGGCACTCCCGAGACTGCGCTCTACTTCCCCCCTCCCTCCTTTGGGGGAGCTGATCACGGCGGCCACGGAATCTGGGGGTAAAACAGAGGCAAGAGAAACGGAGCCAGGAACATGAGGAGCAACAGAACGAGAGAGGGGAGAGAGGAGAAAATCTGCTCCGGTTCCCGGACACACTGCCGCTCGGTCCTCAGCTGCCGAGAGGCTCTTCCTCGCGGTGCCATGCAATGGCACTGGATGCTTGGTGGATGGCTCGATCCTCCTTCGCTCCCTGGCGGCCGGCGGTGGCTCCTCCTACTGAGGGAGCCGGCAGCGAGTCCCGCGCCCCCTGCTCCTCCCCAAATGGTGGACGGCAGCAGACTTCGGCCGCCGACTCCTCCGCTCCCTCTCGGGCGGCAGCCACCCCACCTCGACCCAGGGGCACGGCAGTGAGCTCTCAACCCCCGATCTTCACTTGCTCCAGCACCACCGCTTCAGGCAGCCACTCGCGGTCACTCCTCCTCCTTTTATGCTCCTGTCACTCCTCCGTGAGACGAGACCGATGTGGCGCACAGCTGACGCTCATCATCATTCACCACCGGCCCGCTCTCACGGTCTCACGCCTCACTGCTCGCCATAATATCAAATGTTGAAAGTGAGACATTTTGAAATGTCATGCCAAATATTGCCTCATTTTGGATTTCATGAGAGCTACACATTCCAAAAAAGTTGGGACAGGTAGCAATAAGAGGCCGGAAAAGTAAAATGTACATATAAGGAACAGCTGGAGGACCAATTTGCAACTTATTAGGTCAATTGGCAACATGATTGGGTATAAAAAGAGTCTCTCAGAGTGGCAGTGTCTCTCAGAAGTCAAGATGGGCAGAGGATCACCAATTCCCCCAATGCTGCGGCCAAAAATACTGGAGCAATACAGAAAGGAGTTTCTCAGAGAAAAACTGCAAAGAGTTTGAAGTTATCATCATCTACAGTGCATAATATCATCCAAAGATTCAGAGAATCTGGAACAATCTCTGTGCGTAAGGGTCAAGGCCGGAAAACCATACTGGATGCCCGTGATCTCCGGCCCTTAGACGGCACTGCATCACATACAGGAATGCTACTGTAATGGGAATCACAACATGGGCTCAGGAATACTTCCAGAAAACATTGTTGTGAACACAATACACCGTGCCATTCGCCGTTGCCGGCTAAAACTCTATAGGTCAAAAAAGAAGCTATATCTAAACAGAAGCGCAGCTGTTTTCTCTGGGCCAAGGCTCATTTAAAATGGACTGTGGCAAAGTGGAAAACTGTTCTGTGGTCAGACCAATCAAAATTTAAAGTTCTTTTTGGAAAACTGGGAAGCCATGTCATCCGGACTAAAGAGGACAAGGACAACCCAAGTTGTTGTCAGCGCTCAGTTCAGAAGCCTGCATCTCTGATGGGATGGAGTTCATGAGTGCGTGTGGCATGGGCAGCTTACACATCTGGAAAGGTACCATCAATGCTGAAAGGGATATCCAAGTTCTAGAACAACATATGCTCCCATCCAGACGTCGTCTCTTTCAGGGAAGACCTTGCATTTTCCAACATGACAATGCCAGACCACATACTGCATCAATCACAACATCATGGCTGCGTAGAAGAAGGATCCGGGGACTGAAATGGCCAGCCTGCAGTCCAGATCTTTCACCATAGAAAACATTTGAGCATCATAAAGAGGAAGATGCCACAAAGAAGACCTAAGACAGTTGAGCAACTAGAAGCCTGTATTAGACAAGAATGGGACAACATTCCTATTCCTAAACTTGAGCAGCTTGTCTCCTCAGTCCCCAGACGTTTGCAGACTGTTAGAAAAAGAAGAGGGGATGCCACACAGTGGGAAACATGGCCTTGTCCCAACTTTTTTGAGATGTGTTGATGCCATGAAATTTAAAATCAACTTATTTTTCCCCTAAAATAATACATTTTCTCAGTTTAAACATTTGATATGTCATCTATGTTGTATTCTGAATTAAATATTGAAATTTGAAACTTCCACATCATTGCATTCTGTTTTTATTCACAATTTGTAGTGTCCCAACTTTTTTGGAATCGGGTTTGTAATTTTTAAGTAATTAAAGTAAACTACCCATCATTTGTTGGTTACCTTAATATTTTTAGTTGTGGCTTGTAGAAGGTTGAATACAAGTAATGTTCACCAATCTGTACCAATAATTAAAGCTGCAGTCCATAGTTTTTTTTTCTCTTTATTGCCATCTCTGTTCAAAATATGCAATTGCAGTTTATTGCGGAATTATCAACTTTACGTGAATTGTGCCTTGGCACGGCACAGCGCGGATGAATCCAATGTTTTGAGGACAATGTGCGGCTGTCAGTCATCACGCCGGTGTGGATACTGTCATTCAGAATCACAGATTCTACTGTTTGAATGTATGACCAACATAAGAATGTCATCTGAACAAGTAAGTAGCTAACATCCACTTTTGTTCTGACCAACTAAGGGGGAAAAAGCATTGCAATAAATTGCGATGATTAAATCTAATGATGGCTTATCATGTCACATCAAACTGTGCAAATTATACTTTGTTTTCAAATTTTTAACAACATCAGCATTGCATGACTACATGTAATGAGTATTACTATTAGGGATACTGTAGTTCAGTTTCCATTTCTGTGCAGTCTAATTTCTAATTGTCATATACCAACAAATTAATGTGGAGTAGAGCTGAATTGCTCCTTCTCATAGCTAGCACAAAATAATTGATATTTACCATAATGCACATAGCAAAACTAGAAAAGCACAACAAAGAAAACTCCATAACTGTATGATTTAAGCAAACAAGTGCAATTGAACCATTGAAATGTCTTACCTATCCAGCAAAAAAAAAAGCTGTCTCTGCATCCGTTTTTAACCCCTTCAAAACATGGAGCTCATGCCACCTTTCAAAAGTTTTTTTATCCTCGTTTTCGCATCGGCCCGGTTGAAGTCTCTTTTTTTCTGTAGCCACTCCGAAAGTTCGAAGTCTTTTGCATTTTACAACAGGTGAATCTCCAGTTGTAACTGGTGATTGTAGTTTGATCCTTTCTGGATCCGCCATCAAATAGATAAGTTTAATTATATCAAGTGCTGTAAGAAAAGGCTATAAATCTCCACCTTCATCAGCCTCACATGCGATAGCCTACTAGCCGGGACTCCTTCTTTATGTGTACAGATGTGACGTCATGACGCAAAGATATGCTTGAATTTCCCGCGGAAATCCACCATTACCACTGAATTAAAAACATTATTACAAGCTTACCATTGTAAATCCAGCTAAGGTAAGCAGATAGTTTTGAACACTGGCTGGTTATGTACTTGGCCAAAAATTTATTTTGTTACAGACTGCAGCTTTAATAAAGTATTTTTTTAAATTATTGACCTATATGTCCCAGACTGCCCAAAACATTGATAAGATTAATAAATGCATGTTTCTTGAAGTACTTCATGTTTGTTTTTAAATACTTCTAGAAAGTGTTTCATGGTTTTCATGGTTAATGAGGAAGTAAAGCAGATCACCTGACTAATGTTCACTCACCTGGATTAAATGTTAGGTTCCGACATGTTCATGGTTTCTCATAGAGTCAACTAGAAATATTACTATTAAACACTGTAATGCTCTGTTTCTGAGTTAAAGAATAAAATGGAAAATGGCTCGTGGTAAAACTCTGAAAATTCTTTCACTTCTGGAGGCAAAAGCTGCTAAACCTGTTTGAAGAGGAAAACCAGCAGATCCAGTTAAGTTATGAGAGAAAGAGGCAAGTACTAGTTTAGATCAGTAATCACTTCAAGGCTTTATGAGATTTTTAATTTCATGAATATTAATTATGTACAAATACGATTATTTTGGATCCAGAGATTAGAGTATTTACTCATTTCAAGTAAAATGTTAATAACATTAATACATATACAGAAATCCTTTCTGACATAAAAATATAGTTCATTATGTACAATATTTAGTTTGCCACTAGTATCTTACAATTACACATACGCACAAAGAAAGCACTTTATTTTAACAGCACTTGCAAGACTGATATGAAAAAACAACTCAAATTGAAAAATAAAATCAGTTTATTTTAAGTTTCTTTTTACACAAAATTAACTTTCTTCTTTAATGTTTTTCCTTTTGCTGACATTCTGTCATTCATCTTCCTCAATATTAATTGTCTATAAAAGCAAAGCTCTTTAACCTTTGATTAAAAACAGTTCAACAGATGATGAATCCAGTGTGTTTCTGGACATGAAGCAGTAATACTGTAGTCCAGCATCTGATCTCTAAAGAGCTTCATGAGTAAAGATGGCAGCTAGATTACTGTTAAACAGCCGTCAGGTCTGTGATCAGAACTGTGTAAAGTACATGCATGCTTTCATTTAGATTTGGCACAGCAGGTTTGAGCTTCATAAAGGTCTCAGTTGGTGATGGATTCATCATCTAGTGTCAAAGCTGCTCAGATCCTGGAGGAAATATTAGCTGAGCCCTTTTCTGCTGCTCTTCTTTACTGGAAAGATCTGTAGATCTTTTATTTTCTACAGTATTTGTGTAAAGTGTGTAATATCTGAGCTCTTCTCAAACTGTGAGGTGTTCTGAACAGGACACAGAGACAGTGCAGTCGAGCGATAGTGACCCCTGAACCATGTCATCCAGGGACAAAACATTATCTACAGAAAGAGCAAACATCCCAACATCACTATCAGCATCAGAGGAGCTCAGAGCAGCAGTAGTCAGCTGATGTCACATGGGGGCGCTGTTCTACAACAAAACACATCCGCATTAAAATAGAGAAACACTGGAGCCGACAGCCAGTCCAGCATTAAAGAAATATGATGTTTCACTCAGATATTTTTCAGCAGCTTCAACTCTGTTTGAGAGCTCAAGATTGCAGGAACAGGCCAATGATCTAACTGGACAGAAAGAGAGAGACCTGCGGTCTGTGTGATAGTGACGCTTGTTCTTACCGTTATAATGGAGTCTGGGTTTGGAGAAACAAATGAGGAAATGAACATCAGAGATCAGATGTTGTGACACCAGTTCTCTCCAGAAAACCTGTAAAGAGCTTTATGTGAGGTGATATTAAAGTCACCAAAGTACCATAAAGGCAGCAGACAGGTCCAGTAGGATAATGATGGATGATCTGTGGGCGAGTGTCATAGAGAACTCAATGATGATACTTCACACTTTATCAGTCAAATAGGTGGCCGTTATCAGTAGTCAGAGAAGAAGTGGGAGAAGATGGAGGAGGATAGAGAGGAGAATGCGGTGAAGAGTTTTCAGCTGTCTGAGGTGTTGCTGATTTTGTTCTGGTAGTAAGAGACCTTTGGCAGCAGAAACACTAGAGGAGAAAGATGATTGGATAGATTAATACTTGCTCAGGTCAGCTGGTTTTTGTCTTGTGTCATTGATTAAAATAAATAAAACTTATAAACGTATATATATATATATATATATATATATATATATATATATATATATATATATATATATATATATATATATATATATATATATATATATATATATATGTATGTAAATAAACAGAGACATTTGATTAAAATAAATAAAACCTGATTATAATAAAAATTATAATAAATAAAACTAAATAATTTCCAAATTCTATTATACACATATTTATAATATTACATTTGTCAGATTAATTTGGTCTTCATCCATGAAAATATATAGTTGGCACAGGAGGATGGTTGTATTTGGGGCTCTGTGGATCTGAAAGATTGAGATGCACTGATCTAGAGTTTCAGAGGACATCTCAACTCTATTATTTATAAAGCACATTTGGAAAAAATGTTTTAAAATATCACAGCATAATATAGCCTTCTATAAATACCAAAAGTACTGTATAAAATATCTATATTTAAAACATATTCAAAAGTTAAAGAATAAAAATGTGTTTACAAAGAAAATCTCAACAATGTCTCAAACTGTTCTCAGATCAGCCAACACAGCTTCTGATCTGATCAGTCATTCTTCTTAAATCAGATTGAACAACTGAAAGGAATGAAGGATGTTGTTTCCGCCACAGTGGGTTTGTTCAGTGTAAATCAGTGTGGTTACAGTGTAAATCTTGTTGTTATCTGACTGTTGTGTTGTTAGCGTGGGGCTTTAGATATCCTGCTCCCTGTAGACGTGAGGATGAAAGCATGAAAGAGTCAGCAGTGAACCAGACATCACTATCAGACGATATATTACACACGTATTGCATCATGTTTATTCAAGTCAAGTCAAATTTAATTTATATAGCACATTTAAAAGCAACAGAGTTACGCCAAAGTGCTGTACTGTAAGACAAAGTGCATATAAAAGAAATCATAAAAATAAACAAGGCAGCTACCCGATATAAACACATTTGACACAATACAATCTAAAATAATGAATAATATAAAATTTACCAATATTGATCTAATCAAAAGCCAGAGAGAACAGATGAGATTTAAGAGATGATTTAAAGCTGGCTAATGAAGGAGCAGACCTTGAACGGCAGACTGTTCCAGAGTTTAGGTGCTGCAGCAGAGAAGGCCCGACCACCCTTAGTTTTATAGCGAAAATGAGGGACAGTTAAAAGAAGCTCAAGACCTAAGAGTTCTTTGGGGAGTGTACAGAATCAGAAGGTCAATGTATTT
This sequence comes from Paracanthobrama guichenoti, assembly GCA_018749465.1. Taxonomy (NCBI): domain Eukaryota; kingdom Metazoa; phylum Chordata; class Actinopteri; order Cypriniformes; family Gobionidae; genus Paracanthobrama; species Paracanthobrama guichenoti. The sequence goes on along the minus strand of JAGHMJ010000035.1, from coordinate 2,918,507 downwards.
TGGTGAAACACCAGATAGAGCCTTGTACACAAATACTGCAACTTTAAAATCGATTCTGAACATAATAGAAAAACAAATGTAAAGTTGCTAAAATGGGAGAAATGTGATCTCTCTTTTTATTACACTGTGATGTTCACTATGGGTTTGTGTCAGCTGATTCTGTTGAATGTGATGTGTCTGTAGTGGCTCTGTATTCACCATCAGCTGATCTAGAGAAGGTCAGACTAACACCTAAACCTGTAAGTAAAACACGGACAGTCAAATGTGTGTGACATTATTGCATTATCCACTTTAGAACATCTAAAAGAAACTACTTAGACTATTAAGTGAGAGATTATAATATAGTTATATATTATAATCTCTCTTTTATAGTTATATATTATAATCCCTCTTTCTGTCATTGGGTCAGTTTTATTTATGACAAAGAAAGTAGTTATTTAATACATTAAATTAAGATTTTAATTGTTACTATAAACTACTATATTAAATAAATAAATCAAGGAAAGTAACCTCAGAAGAAGAAACTAAATTAACTTTCAATTAAAATATGAACAGTTTTAATCATCACTACTCACCAAAGCATCTCCAGTTTATAATGTGGATCATCCTTCAGATCAGCAAGTAGCTTCACTCCTGAGTCTCTTAGTATATTCAATGTCAGATCCAGTTCTCTCAGGTGTGAGGGGTTTGATCTCAAGCTGAAGCCAGAGCAGCACAACCTTCATCTGTAACACCACAATCCTCAACCTGTAGAGCACAATGACACTTTTCAGTCTCTCAGTTCAGGATCTACAGCTCAGATAAGCAGGAACTTCACAATAAGAAAGAGAGACTTAATCCATGGCACCATTAACAGGTCCAGTCTAAAGTTCAGACCTGCTTCTACATGCTGCTTGAGCAGTTTAGTTTATATATCATAAAAAATGGAAGATACTTTTTTATCTGAGTATCTTAAAATTCTCAACAAAGCTGTATGATATAAGCACAGTTGTCACATCTTTACATCATCCAATCATGTTTATATTATAATTAATATTGTAAAATGATGTCAAACTTTGGAAACAATCTAATGAAGATTAAATTATCTTCAATAATCTGGCAGGTATTTTAGTCTTGTTTAGTTTTTGTTTCATTTTGTTCATTGTTCACCACAAGAGGAAAAATGCAGGTGAATGTTGAAACATTTATATATTCTTACCTCAGTATCTCCAGTTTACAGTGAGGATCCTTTAGTCCATCAGAGAGCAGCTTCACTCCTGAGTCTCTTAGTTTATTAAATGACAGGCTCAGTTCTCTCAGGTGTGAGGGGTTTGATCTCAGAGCTGAAGCCAGAGCAGCACAAACTTCATCTGTAACACCACAATCACTCAACCTGTAGAGAACAATGACACTCTTCAGTCTCTCAGTTCAGGATCTTACAGTAATTTGTCAGTCTCTACTATGGTCAGGCCTTTGTTTACAGTCACACATGGCATACTGTAATGTAAAATGCTGTATTTGATGCCATTTGTCTCCCTCTTTTGGAATCATCTCTGATCAATCTGACGGACACATTTTTTAATTGTTTCATCTCTCTTGTACTCTTGTCTCTCTTTATACACACACATACACACACACACACACACACACACACACACACACACACACACACACACACACACACACACTGAATATTGTGGTTATTATCAGATTTAAATTGCTTATATTGTAACAATAATTCATTATATTTAGTTATCCAGTTCTACAGAATCTATATCTACAGAAATGTATAGATTTACCAAATGATTCACTGATTAACCATCAAGATCTGTTGAATTAAATCATAGACAAATATCTTTAAAAAATATAGTAATAGGATTATGAAAGGCAGTTACTGTGAATGAAATGTTTTTATAGATGAAACACTTATTTTGTGATATTGTATTTTATACTAACACAATTGAAAACACTCTAAAATGTTTGAAAAAGGATTTTTATGATCTGTTGTTAAATTAGTTCTAAGAGTTTTGAAAATGTACAACTTGCTTGTGAAAACCACCAAAATCAATAAAAACTGCAACACACATGTAAGACTTTGAAACAGTTTCAACTTATAAATATATTTAATGTCCGGAAAAAAAATCATTTTGTGAAAATCCATGTAATAAATGTTATGACTGTATATTATCACTTAACCTCCAGGAGCCGGCCGTCGCGATAGACTTCTTATCAGTGCCAAAGAGACTCAAATAACTCGTTTTTTATCATTCAGGCAAGTGTTATACATCATTATAATCTGTTAAGTTTCTGTTATTTTTTGTGTACAGTCACAATAAAGACAAATTGTTGTGCTTACAAAATAAAGAAAACAAACATGATGCGCGATCTGCAGCCTCTCTGTCAAAGACGTTCATTCAGAAAGTCTTCAGAAAAGGACCTCTAACTTAGTAAATACAAACATGAGACATATGTCTAAAGAAACGTTGAAATGTCAGGTTTTAAATAATGTAAATCAAATCAAAAACAAATATTCTGTTTATGCAATCTGTTTGAAAAGGGAGAGATGTCAGTCGACCGCGAGCGTCTAATTATCTTCTCATTACCCGCTAATGTGCCACGCCCAAGGAGCGCGCATTCTTTTGAGATTCAGATCTGATGTGATCCATGAGTAGAGAGTAGAGTCGACTCCCACATAAACTCAAACACATCAACACTTTACTAAGTTTATTGTTAGTTTCTGCGAATATTAAATGCAAAAGACTGTTTAAATATGAATCTTGCTGCAACAAGATTTATTTGGCTTGTTTTGGCCAGATTATGAAGTGTTTAGGCTATTGTAAGTGTAACATCAGTAAAGCTTTTATTAGCAAATGCTATAAATATAGTACGGAAATTATTTTGACCTTTTCATTAAGTTTTGTTTTGTAGAAAGCATTTCTTTAAAGTGAATTTTCATTTTGTATAAATTGTATCTTAATTTTAATAAATGTTTTTAATATATTTGCTTCTCATTTAATAAGAATCAAATATAACAGACAATAGCTGTAGCGCTGGCGTGATCATGCAGTGCACGCCTGTCTCATAAATGAACCGAAACTCCAAATGATATTTGAGTATTGTGTGTATCAGATAGTGTACAAAATCAAATGTTTCGAAATTGTTTTCCACTGAAATGACTGGGGAAAAAGTGTCCCATCCCATCAACCTGAAATCATATTTGCATTGCATTATGTTGTTTTAAATCCCAAATATTTTACTTATAACATTAATCATTACCAGTTATTCAGTTATTTGTATTTACTGAATACTGAATTGTGTTCAGTGTCACAATATTACTGTTTTTTTAGCATGAGACTTTCAAAAACATTAAAAATAGTACACTGCCAAAAATTTTCTTCTTAGTATTTTTGTCTTGTTTCTAGTCTAAATATCTAAAAATTCTTAAATCAAGATGCATTTACTAGATAAGTATGTTTTCTTGTTTTGTTGAAAATAAAATCAGAATTAAGTGAGTTTTTGCTTAAAACAAGCAAAATTATCTGCCAATGGGGAAGAAAAATAATCTTGTTTCTGATTGAAATCTTGTTCCTTGTTTCTGTCCCAAACAGAAATAAGATTATTTTTGTACCCCTTTGGCAGATAATTTAGCTTGTTTTTGCAAAATCTCACTTAATTTAGATTTATTTTATTTTTTCCAGAAAACAACAAATATCTTATGTCATTTTATTTATCTAGTAAATGCATCTTGATTTAAGAATTTTTGATATTTGGACTGAAAACAAGAATACTAAAAATACTAAATAAGAAGAGCATTTTTTTTTTTGCAGCTTAGTCAAATAATGATAATTTGATCATTTCAAATATAATAGGCCTTTGTTGACTATATTCTAAATAAACTACAAAAATATATTTCCTTTGTTCTGTTGCTTCGCTCTCAGTCACATACATATGGTTTCAAATCAGCTTTACAGTGATAACAAGGAAATGATTGAATAATGCAAACAGAGTTCATTTCAGCTGTACAGCAACTCTAGAAGAAAATAGTGTCAGTGTTCAACTGAAGTCAGTTCACTGTTGATTTGGTTCTGTTGTAAAGATCATAAAAAATTAAACTAGTTAATTTCATCTATAAAGCAGCTCTGGAGAAAACAGTGATGTCATCGTCCAGCTCAGGTCAGTTCTCATACAGTAGCATCAGTACAGTTAGATCAATAATATTGTTGAATAAAGTGTCCCCAACTAAGCAATCCAGAGGCGACAGGGGCAAGAACCCAAACTCCATCAGGAGACAGAATGGAGAAAAAAACCTACTGACGGTGTCATTATGATTCAGGCAGCATTACAGGTCAGAATCAGATTGTGGATCAGTACAAAAAGAGAAATAATATACATTCAAATGGTTCTCATCACAAAATAAACCTGAAAGGGTGATCAGGACCCGGTTCGAAACAGAGGTTTCTTGCATTAGTAAAAATAAAAACGGTCAAAAACTTTGGAAAGAATCTAATGAAAATTAACCAACAAAATTATCTGTCAAGACAATATTTGTCTTGTTTAGTTGTTGTGTATTTTGTTTGTTATTGACCATAAAGAAAATGGATGAGGATGTTGACATATTTATACAATCTTACCACAGTTTCTCCAGTTTACAGTGAGGATCCTTCAGCCCACCGGAGAGCAGCTTCACTCCTGAGTCTCTTAGTTTATTAGATGTCAGATCCAGATATCTCAGGTGTGAGGGGTTTGATCTCAAAGCTGAAGCCAGAGCAGCACAACCTTTATCTGTGACACCACAATCACTCAACCTGTAGAGCACAATGACACTCTTCAGTCTCTCAGTTCAGGATCTACATCTCAGATAAGCAGGAACTTCACCATCAGAAAGAGAGACTTAATCCACGGCACCATTAACAGGTCCAGTCTAAGGTTCAGACCAGCATTGCTTTACAGTATTTGCAGACAACATGATGCTTTAGTGGGTTAGTTTCAAAATCACAAAAAATACAGTTATGTCAATTAAATGTCAATTTTAGGGATTTGTCATACATTGTTGATGTGCTTCATTCATTAAATAATTCTGATGAATTGAATCCTTTGTAAGTTATCATTTTGCATTGTAAGAGCAGAGCGAGAAAAGCATTCGATCAACAGGAAAAGCAGGAAAGGCAATGACTGTGTGAGTACTATATAATTTTTCTCATTGTTTTCTAGATCAGCTGTTATTTAGAATGTTTGTCTGTGTAGTGTAGTGTGCTGTGTGGTGAAGTAGCGTTTGTTCACGTGCTGGTCACTTGGTCTCGCGCGAGGGAACAGTTTCGACAAGGCGAGGCCTAAGCCAGCGTGGTATATTAGCATTGCATTGTTTACATTCAGTTAGAGAGAAGCATTCGATCAACAGGAAAGGCAACGACTGTTTTCGAAGAGGCGTGGCCTGCTGTATTCAATAACGAGTGTGTATAAATAGAGTGGTACTCTAGAGCGGAAGCGGCAACCCTCATGTGAAGCCCTTATCGTGTGAAGACCGAAGAGTGTAAAGACCAGCGACTCTACTCTGTGCGACTCCACTCGAGCAAGGACACCGACAAGGCACTTGAGTATAGCTTTCCTTTCACTTTACTTTTACTTTTGTGTTTAGCTTGTTTTCATCTGTTTATTTCTCTGACCCGTATTCACCATGTGCTTTCAAAATCTCTACTATTACTACTACCACCCATAAATCACGCTCTGTGTTTTCAAGACACCGTAATCCTAATAATCTGTTTATGGTACCGATTTCCTCTGCCACTTTACTGTCCATTCCAATTGGTCTCTGGAATTGCCAGTCCGCTGTAAACAAAGCAGACTTTATTTCATCTATCTCCGCTCATTCAAATCTCAGTCTCATGGCCCTAACTGAGACCTGGATCAAACCAGAGGACATGGCCACTCCTGCGGGCCTCTCAAATAATTTCACTTTTTCTCACACCCCTCACCCGATTGGGAGGGGTGGAGGTACTGGTTTGCTCATCTCAAATGATTATAAATTTGAGTCCATAACATCTCTATCTGGCAACAGTTCATTTGAATCACACTCAATCACTATCACTCACCCTGCTAAAATCCATGTTGTAGTTGTTTATCGCCTGCCAGGTCAACTGGGTAACTTCCTGGAGGAGTTGGATATGTTACTCTCCAACTTTCCTGAAGATGGCACTCCCCTGGTACTACTTGGTGACTTCAATATCCACCTTGGGAAACACCAGGCTGCAGATTTCACCTCTCTACCCACCTCATTTGACCTTAAGTGAGTGTCTACTACGGCTACTCACAAATCAGGTAACCATTTGGACCTTATCTACACACGCTACTGCTCCACAGACAACACTTTAGTTACTCCATTGCACACCTTCGACCACTTCCTCATCACTCTCATACTGACTTCTGACACAACACACACTAATCCGCAGATCACCTTTCGGCGTAATCTACGTTCGCTCTCCCCCTCTTGCCTGTCCACTATGGTTTCACTTCCCCCACTGTCTCAGTTCTCAGCACTGGACACTAACAGTGCTGCTGACACTTTTTGCTCCACTCTAACATCTTGCTTAGACAGCTTTTGCCCCCTTTCATCTAGACCAGCCCGCACCTCCCCCTCTGCCCCCTGGCTGTCTGATGTTCTCCGTCGCTCTGGACTCAGGGCGGCAGAGAGGAACTGGCGCATATCGAATAACTCTACTGACCTTATCTTATAGTCTCTTCTCCTTCTTTCTCTGCAAATGTCTCCACTGCCAAAACTACATACTATCACAACAAAATCAACAACTGCTCGCACACTTTTCAAAACATTCTCCTCTCTTCTTTGTCCTCCTCCCCCCACTCCGTCACCAACTTTTACAGCTGATGACTTTGCATCGTTCTTCACGAACAAAACCTCCTCCATCAGCAGCCAATTCTCCACACCACAAACTGACACACACATCTCAAAAACCAACACACACATGCTCTCCTCCTTCTCTATGCTCTCTGAAGCAGAAATCTCCCAACTCATCCTTTCCAACCACTCCACTACCTGTCCACTTGATCCTATCCCCACTCACCTGCTTCAGGCCATTTCTTCTTCAATTACTCCTGCACTCAATCACATTGTCAATACCTCTTTTCACACCGGGACCTTTCCCACAGCATTTAAGCAGGCTCAGGTAACCCCACTGCTTAAGAAACCCTCTCTGAATCCAGCACTTATAGAAAACTACAGACCGGTATCCCTAATTGCTTTTATTACAAAAACACTAGAGGGAGTTGTGTTCAACCAACTCTCTATGTTTCTTGAACAGAACAACCTCCTGGACAACAACCAATCCGGCTTCAAAAGTGGCCACTCGACTGAGACTGCCCTGCTCTCGGTTACTGAAGCACTGAGACAGGCAAGGGCAGCTTCCAAATCCACAGTACTCATCATACTGGATTTGTCTGCAGCTTTTGACACAGTTAACCACCAGATCCTCCTGTCAACTCTCGTGAAGATGGGCATCTCAGGAACTGCTCTCCAGTGGATCAAGTCTTATCTCTCAGGTAGGTCTTTCAGGGTGTCATGGAGAGGTGAAGTGTCTAAGTCACATCATCTAGCTACTGGAGTTCCCCAGGGCTCAGTGCTTGGACCACTTCTCTTCTCCATCTACATGTCATCACTGGGATCTGTCATCCAGAAACATGGCTTTTCCTATCACTGCTATGCTGATGACACTCAACTCTACTTGTCATTTCAACCAGATGATCCCACAGTTGGTGTTCGTATCGCTGCCTGCCTGACAGATATTTCTGCCTAGATGAAGGAACAACACCTTCAACTCAGTCTGGCAAAGACAGAACTGCTTGTGGTCTCAGCCAACCCAGCACTTCACCATACTCTCCATTCAGCTCGGTTCATCATCCATAATTCCATCCAGGACAGCCAGGAACCTTGGAGTTGTGATTGATGATCAGCTAAAATTCACTGACCACATCACTGCAACAACCCGGTCCTGCCAATTTGCCTTATACAACATTAGGATGATTAGACCCTTCCTATCAGAGCAGGCCACACAACTCCTGGTACAAGATCTTGTTCTCTCCAGACTGGACTACTGTAATACTCTTCTAGTGGGCCTTCCAGCATGCACTATCAAACCCTTGCAACTGATCCAGAATGCAGCGGCGAGAGTGGTCTTTAATGAGCCGAAGACAGTGCACATCATGCCTCTCTTCATCAGTCTGCACTGGCTGCCAATAGCCGCTCAAATCAAATTCAAGGCACTGATGCTCGCCTACAAGGCAACCACTGGCTCTGCACCAACAAACCTAAACTCGCTTGTTCACACTTACACACACTCCAGAAGCTTGTGTTCTGCAAGTGAACGGCGCCTTGTGGCGCCATCCCAAAGAGGCATGAAATCCCTCACAAGGACCTTTTCCTGGACCGTTCCCACCTGTTGGAATGACCTGCCTGTCTCAATTCGAGCAGCCAAGTCGGTAGCCATTTTCAAAAAATATCTTAAGACGCATCTTTTCCAGCAGCACCTGACCAATAAAGAATAGCACTTATCACTCTATTTGTTTTCTGTTTGTATAATAAAAAAAGAAGGTTTTGTCCTATATGTTCTGTGCTAGATTAACTGAGACTTGTTACAGCACTTGCATATTGTTGCCCTTGACTGTTTTCAGTTGCTTCTATTGCTCTCATTTGTAAGTCGCTTTGGATAAAAGCGTCTGCTAAATGACTAAATGTAAAGATTACAGTTAACACCTTTAAATATTAAAGTAATTTATTCAATTCAGTGAATATATTCAATTACAGAAAAGGCCATAAATGTATGTTTATATATTTTTCTACATCACTATAGAATATCTATACATCTGGATTTGTTTATTTTTAAAACACAATCCAGAATCCACTAAATACACACTACTTCATTATACAAATGAATAACAAGATGAATGACAAAAAAATATTTTAAACTAGGTGAGTGCCTTTGTTTACAGTCACACATGGCATACTGTAATGTAAACTGCAGTATTTGATGCCATCTGTCTCCCTCTTTTGAAATCATCTCTGATTAATCTGACAAAAAAATAGTTTCATCTCTCTTGTACTCTTGTCTCTCTTTATAACACACACACACACACACACACACACACACACACACACACACACACACACACACACACACACACACACACACTTTGAACATTGTGGTTATTAGATTTAAATTGCTTATACTGTAACAATAATTCATTATATTTAGTTATCCATTTTGGAAATTACAAACCATGCAGTTCTACAGAATCGATATCTGTAGAAATGTATAGAGTTACCAAATTATTCACTGATTAACCATTAAGATCAGTTGGATTAATTCATAGACAAACATATTAAACAAGAGGCAAATTAAAAATGTGATAGTAATAGGATTATGAAAGGCAGTTACTGTGAAATAAATGTTTTTATAGATCAAACATTTATTTTGTGATTTTTTGTTTTATACTAACACAATTGATAGCACTCAACTGTTGTTAAATTAGTAGTAAGTTTTGAAAATGTAGAACTTGCTTGTGAAAACTACACCAAAATAAATAAAAAACTGTAACACAGATGTAAGACTTTGAAACAGTTTCAACTTACAAATATTTAATGTCCAAGAAATGTCCAAGGAAAATCCATGTAATATTTGTTATGACTATATATTATCAATTAAATGGTCATCTTGTTTTATATCTGCTTGATAGTAAAATGTTTACTTTGTGGAAGCTTTGAGTTTCAGTAATAATAAAATATTTAAACTCAAATCAATATTTTGTGTCCAGTTATTTACTTATGTGTCAAGTAGGTGTACAATAGTCAAGACACCTTTATATAGCGCTTTATACAATACATATGGTTTCAAAGCAGCTTTACAGTGATAACAAGGAAATGATTCAATAATGCAAACAGAGTTCATTTTAGCTGTACAGCACCTCTAGAATAAAAGTGTTAGTGTTCAGCTGACGTCAGTTCAGTGTTGATTCAGTTCTGTTGTAAAGATCATCAATAATTAAACTAGTTAATTTCATCTATAAAGCAGCTCTGGAGAAAACAGTGATGTCATCGTCCAGCTCAGGTCAGTTCTCATACAGTAGCATCAGTACAAGTAGATCAATAATATTGTTGAATAAAGTGTCCCAAACTAAGCAATCCAGAGGCAACAATGGCAAAATCCCAAACTCCATCAGGAGACAGAATGGAGAAAAAAACCCTAATGAGGTGTCATTATGATTCAGACTGCATTACAGGTCAGAATCAGACTGTGGATCAGTACAATAAGCAGGATAATATACATTCAAACGGTTCTCAACACAAAATAAACCTTACAGTGTGATCAGGAGCCGGCTTGAAACAGAAGAGTCTTGTATTAGTTATAACAACTGTCAAAAACTTATAAAGATATCTAATCTTAAATATCTTAAATATCTAATAAAGATTAAACAACAAAATTATCTATCAGGACAATTTTTGTCTTGTTTAGTTTTTGTGTATTTTGTTCGTTATTGATCATATGAAGAAAATGGATGAAGATGTTGATATATTTATACAATCTTACCTCAGTTTCTCCAGTTTACAGTGAGGATCCTTCAGTCTGTCAGAGAGCAGCTTCACTCCTGAGTCTCTTAGATTATTCTGTGTCAGAATCAGTTCTCTCAGGTGTGAGGGGTTTGATCTCAGAGCTGAAGCCAGAGCAGCACAAACTTCATCTGTAACACCACAATCACTCAACCTGTAGAGAACAATGACACTCTTCAGTCTCTCAGTTCAGGATCTTACAGTAATTTGTCAGTCTCTACTATGGTAAGGCCTTTGTTTACAGTCACACATGGCATACTGTAATGTAAAATGTTGTATATTTGATGCCATCTGTCTCCCTTTTTTGGAATCATCTCTGATCAATCTGAAGGACATTTTTTATTGTTTCGTCTCTCTTGTACTCTTGTCTCTTTACACACACGCACACACACGCACACGCACACACACACACACACACACCCACACTGAGAGAGAGCGAGAACATTGTGGTTATTATCTGTTTTAAATTGCTTATACTGTAACAATAATTAATTATATTTAGTTATCCATTTCAGAAATTACAAATCATGCAGTTCTACAGAATCTATATCTATAGAAATGTATAGATTTACCAAATGATTCACTTATTAACCATTAAGATCAATTGGATTAAATCATAGACAAACATTTTACATACATGTACATTTATGCATTTGGCAGACACTTTTATCCAATGCAACCTACATAGCATTTGAGGTACACATTTTGTCAGTTCTTACTTTCCCTGGGAATTGAACCCATGACCTTGGCATTGCTAGTGCCACACTCTACTGTTTGAGCTACAGGAAAACAGCAAACATATTAAACTGAACGAGAAGAGACGCAAATGAAAAATGTGATAGTAATAGGATTATGAAAAACAGTTACTGAGAATTAAATATTTTTATAGATGAAACATTTATTTTGTGATTTTGTGTTTTCTACTAATAGAATTGAAAACACTCAAATGTTGTTAAATTAGTACTAAGAGATTTGAAAATGTACAACTTGCTTGTGAAAACTACACCAAAATCAATAAAAACTGTAACACAGATGTAAGACTTTGAAACCGTTTCAACTTACAAATATTTAATGTCCAAAAAGTATTAATTTAGTGGAAATCCATGTAATAAGTGTTATGACTATATATTATCACTTAAATGGTCGTCTTGTTTGAGCTTGTTTGCTCGTCTTGGTTTAAATCTGCTTGATAGGAATATTTTTACTTTATGGAAGCTTTGAGTTTTGTGATAATAAAATATTTAAACTCAAATCAATATTTTGTGTCCAGTTATTTACTTATGTGGCAAGTAGGTGTACAATTGTCAAGCCACATTTATGTAGTGCTTTATACAATACATATGGTTTCAAAGCAGCTTTACAGTGATAAGAAAATGATTGAATAATGCAAACAGAGTTCATTTCAGCTCTACAGCAACTCTAGAAGAAAATAGTGTCAGTGTTCAGATGAAGTCAGTTCAGTGTTGATTCAATTCTGTTGTAAAGATCATCAAAAATTCAACTAGTTAATTTCATCTATAAAGCAGCTCTGGAGAAAACAGTGATGTCATCGTCCAGCTCAGGTCAGTTCTCATACAGTAGCATCAGTACAGTTAGATCAATAATATTGTTGAATAAAGTGTCCCCAACTAAGCAATCCAGAGGCGACAGTGGCAAGATCCCAAACTCCATCAGGAGACAGAATGGAGAAAAAAACCTACTGACGGTGTCATTATGATTCAGGCAGCATTACAGGTCAGAATCACATACAATGTGATTGGAATTGGTACAATAAGCAGGATAATATACATTCAAATGGTTCTCATCACAAAATAAACCTAACAGGGTGATCAGGACACGGCTCGAAACAGAGGAGTTTTGTATTGGTAATAAAAACTGTCAAAAACTTTGGAAATAATCTAATGGAGATTAAACAACAAAATTATCTGTCAGGACAATTTTTGTCTTGTTTAGTTTTTGTCTATTTTGTTCATTATTGACCACATGAAGAAAATGTAAGAGGATATTGATATATTTATACAATCTTACCTCAGTATCTCCAGTTTACAGTGAGGATCCTTTAGTCCAACAGAGAACAGCTTCACTCCTGAGTCTCTTATTTTATTCATTGACAGATCCAGTTCTCTCAGGTGTGACGGTTTTGATCTCAGAGATGAAGCCAGAGCAGCACAACCTTTATCTGTAACTCCACAATCCCTCAACCTGTAGAGATCAACGACACTCTTCAGTCACTCAGTTCAAGGTCTTACAGTAATTTGTCAGTCTCTACTATGGTCAGGCCTTTGTTTACAGTCACACATGGCATACTGTAATGTAAAATGCTGTATTTGATGCCATCTGTCTCCCTCTTTTGGAATCATCTCTGATCAATCTGAAGGACATTTTTTGATTGTTTCATCTCGCTTGTACTCTATCTTGCTCTGTGTACACAAATTGCAAATGTTCTCAATTTCTTTTTATCACACACACACACACACACACACACTGAACACTGTGGTTATTATCTCTTTTAAATTGCTTATACTGTAAAAATAATTAATATTATTTATTTCATTACATTTCGAATTACAAATCATGCAGTTCTACAGAATCTACACTCACCTAAAGGATTATTAGGAACACCTGTTCAATTTCTCATTAATGCAATTATCTAATCAACCAATCACATGGTATTTGCTTCAATGCATTTAGGGGTGTGGTCCTGGTCAAGACAATCTCCTGAACTCCAAACTGAATGTCAGAATGGGAAAGAAAGGTGATTTAAGCAATTTTGAGCGTGCATGGTTGTTGGTGCCAGACAGCCGGTCTGAGTATTTCACAATCTGCTCAGTTACTGGGATTTTCACGCACAACCATTTCTAGGGTTTACAAAGAATGGTGTGAAAAGGGAAAAACATCCAGTATGTGGCAGTCCTGTGGGCGAAAATGCCTTGTTGATGTTAGAGGTCGGACGAGAATGGGCCGACTGATTCAAGCTGATAGAAGAGCAACTTTGACTGAAATAACCACTCGTTACAACCGAGGTATGCAGCAAAGCATTTGTGAAGCCACAACACGCACAACCTTGAGGCGGATAAGCTACAACAGCAGAAGACCCCACCGGGTACCACTCATCTCCACTACAAATAGGAAAAAGAGGCTACAATTTGCACAAGCTCACCAAAATTGGACAGTTGAAGACTGGAAAAATATTGCCTGGTCTTATGAGTCTCGATTTCTGTTGAGACATTCAGATGGTAGAGTCAGAATTTGGCATAAACAGAATGAGAACATGGATTCATCATGCCTTGTTACCACTGTGCAGGCTGCTGGTGGTGTGGGGGATGTTTTCTTGGCACACTTTAGGCCCCTTAGTGCCAGTTGGGCATCGTTTAAATGCCACGGCCTACCTGAGCATTGTTTCTGACCATGTCCATCCCTTTATGACCACCATGTACCCATTCTCTGATGGCTACTTCCAGCAGGATAATGCACCATGTCACAAAGCTTGAATCATTTCAAATTGGTTTCTTGAACATGACAATGAGTTCACTGTACTAAAATGGCCCCCAGAGTCACCAGATCTCAACCCAATAGAGCATCTTTGGGATGTGGTGGAACGGGAGCTTCGTGCCCTGGATGTGCATCCCACAAATCTCCATCAACTGCAAGATGCTATCCTATCAATATGGGCCAACATTTCTAAAGAATGCTTTCAGCACCTTGTTGAATCAATGCCACGTAGAATTAAGGCAGTTCTGAAGGCGAAAGGGATCAAACACAGTATTAGTATGGTGTTCCTAATAATCCTTTAGGTGAGTGTATATCTATAGAAATGTATAGATTTACCAAATAATTCACTAATTAACCATTAAGATCATTAAATCATAGACAAACATGTTAAACTGAATGAAAAAAATGTATAGTAATAGGATTATGAAAGGCAGGTACTGTGAATGAAATGTTTTTATAGATCAAACATTTTTTGTGATTTTGTGTTTTATATTAACACAATTGAAAATGTCTCGGTTTTGTATGTAAACTTATTTCCCTGAATAGGGAACAAGATGCTATGTCACCACTGTGGGAACGCCTCTGAGTGATTGCGTCGTGAAGCACGTATGTAACCAGTCCAATAGAGTGACAGAACGTCATAGGTGGGTGACATCATAGACCCGGAAACTATAAAGCACATGTGAACACAAACAGGTACTAGTTTCTGAAAAGCCTGAAGTAGGCGCTCACGGGCATGCAGGGAGTATGGCAAGGTGACGCAGCGTCTCGTTCCCTATTCAGGGAACTAAGGTTACATACATAACCGAGATGTTCCCTTTCAAGGGAACTCACATTGCGTCACCATTGTGGGAACAACAATACCCACATCCCCATATGAGCCGGATGCCCGTCTGTCATTGTCTTACAGAACAAGCACCCGTGCTCCTGGGGTGGAGTTGAGGTCAAGCTCGTAGAACCTCACAAACGTGTGCGACGAGGACCACCCTGCCGCATCACAGACTTCTTGCAGGGATGCCCCTGATAGCAAAGCTTTAGAAGCCACCATACTCCTAGTACAGTGGGCCCGCCTCATAGGCCTCGACCACCCACTTGCTAATTCTCTGCTTGGATGCTGGGCCCCCTCTCGAGGGTGGCCCAAAACACACAAACAGCTGTTCAGTTCTCCTCCACAGAGCAGCTCTGTGGACATAAGCAACTAGAGCCCGAACCTGGTCTGACATCCAAAAGGGAGGAAGACAAAAGGCCTGCAGTATCACTGGTCCTACAACATTATTAGGAACCTTAAGAATGTAACCCGGCCTAGGATGTAAGAAAGCCTTAACCATACCGGGCGCAAATTCCAAGCATGAGGGTGCCACTGACAGAGCTTTAATGTTTCCTATTCTCTTGAGAGATGAAATAGCAAGCAAAAAGATAATTTTGCGTGAGAAACTTCTCAGGAACTTCTTCAATAGGCTTGAAAGGAGCCTCTGAAAGGCCCTGTACACAATGGCCCTCCATAGTGCAAACTGCAGGTCTTAACCTCAAAGTGCCACGAAGGAAACGCAGCATTAGAGGGTTTTGCCCCAAAGACACACCACCCAGAGGAGTGTAGTAAGCTGCTAAGGCCGCCACATACACCTTTATTGTGGAGGGGCTAACCCTGTGGAGAATCTTTCCTGCAGGAAGTCCAGCACCGGTCCCACTGGTGATTTCCGCACCAGGAAGTGAAAAGTTTCTACTTCAGGAACTGAATAAAGTTTCCTCGTGGAGGGAGCTCTGGAGTGGAGGATGGTCTCAACAACCTTGGTTGAGAGACTTAAACTTATGAGCTGGGCCCCCTCAGAGGCCAAGCCCACAGTTTCCACCATGCTGGGTGGGGGTGAAGAATTGACCCACTCACCTGAGAGAGTGAGTCCCTACTAATCGGAATCTCCAGCGGAGAGCCGTCTAGGAGAGACACCAAGTCCGAGAACCATACTCGGGCCAGCCAGTACGGGGCTACTAATAACAGATGAGCCCCATCCCGACAAACTCCCGACAAAAGTGTGTACAGAGGTAGCCTTGGCCACTCCTGTACCATGGGGTCCAGTCCCGGAGGAGCTGGATAACCACAGGAGCTTTGCCACCTCAGTGAGGAGTCTCTATTCCCCAGGCCTCGGCCCCTGCATTGACAGGATGTCAGAAGCAGTATCCCTTGGGCCCACAGGAGGATCTGGTGTGCCACTTGTATAAGGGCTACTTCCACAGACCATCAATTATATTTTTAATTAATCCATTATCTTTAACGAACAAGCACACGGTGGCCCATGAGGTCTGGCAGGAAGTGCTTCAGAGCCTGAAACACCACCATAATTTCTATGTGATTATGTGCCATGAGAGCTGTTTACATTTCACTGCCTGTTGTATATTCTGTATATAACTGTGTATGTGACAAATAAAACTCTTGAATCTCTTGAGCTGATGGACCTGCCACAGACCCTGAGTCGAGCAACCACTCACGATCGCTCCTCAGCCAGTGAGGGAAGTCTCTGTCATTAGCATAACGCAACCTTTACAGTGATAACAAGAAAATGATTCAATAATGCAAACAGAGTTCATTTCAGCTGTACAGCAGCTCTAAAAGAAAATTGTGTCAGTGTTCAGCTGAAGTCAGTTCACTGTTGATTCAGTTCTGTTGTAACAATCATCAATAATTAAACTAGTTAATTTCATCTATAAAGCAGCTCTGGAGAAAACAGCAATGTCATCGTCCAGCTCAGGTACAATAAGCATTAAAACGGTTCTCGTCACAAAATAAACCTGATAGGGTGAAGAAAATGTTGACACAATCTTACCACAGTTTCTCCAGTTTACAGTGAGGATCCTTCAGACCATCAGAGAGCAGCTTCACTCCTGAGTCTCTTAGATTATTCTGTGTCAGATCCAGATGTCTCAGATGTGAGAGTTTTGATCTCAGAGCTGAAGCCAGAGAAGCACAACCTTTATCTGTAACACCACAATCACTCAACCTGTAGAGAACAATGACACTCTTCAGTCTCTCAGTTCAGGATCTACATCTCAGATAAGCAGGAACTTCACAATAAGAAAGAGAGACTTAATCTACGGCACCATTAACAGGTCCAGGTAGGGTTCAGACCTGCTTGTACATGCTGATTGAGTGTGTTAGTTTCAATATCATATATATTATGATTATGCCGATTAAATGTCAGTTTTAGGGATTTGTCATAATGTTTTGTGTGCTTCATTCTTTAAATAACTCTGATGAATTGAATCATTTGTAAGTTATCATTTTGCAGCGTAAGATTACAGTTAAAACCTTTAAATTTATTAGTTTAATTTATTAAAAATAGTTATTTATTCAATTCAGTAAATATGTTCAATCACAGAAAAGGCCATACATGTATCATTATGTGTTTTTCTACATCACTATAGAATATCTGAACATCTGTGTTTGTTTATTTGTAAAACACAATCCAGAATCCACTAAATACACACTATTTCATTATACAAATTAATAACACGATAAAATCATAAGCTATGACAAAAAAATATATTCAACTAGATGAGCGTATAATTCAGCAGCAAACAGCAGTTCTTGAAAAAAATCTTTGATGCACAGTAACTTTATATTATTATTTTTATATATGAATGTAAATATATATATATATATATATATATATATATATATATATATATATATATATAGGCCTACACAAATAATATACAATTACAAAAGATGCTTATTTAAATGTATTATGCAGCTTTTTAATGGGGCAACAACATATGATAGATATGGCAGTTAAAAATGCATGGTGAACTGATACCAGCAGCAATTATAGAATAAAATGTGTAAACTACAAATGTGATTTAGGGGCATTCACATAAATATCATTAGAGGACAAACAGTCCTAATCATACAGCATCAATGTAGAGAAAAATCAATGTAGTTTTGATCTCTGTCACATTCAGTCCTTTATTATGTCTCACACACTGACCTCTACAATCATCAGCTCTCCCTCTCACACACACACACACACACACACACACACACACACACACACACACACACACACACACACACACACACACACACACACACACACACACACACACACACACGTCCTCAGCTGCTTTATTAATTGTGTGGGATTATGGGAAACCTTCCCCTTTTTGTTGCTTTGGTATGAAAGTACATGTTAAAATCATAAATGTGGTCATGTTTTATCAGTATAGTGATTGTTGTCAGTGTGACTTACTGAACTGATCTGGATTCTTTAACCACAGGCAGCAGCTTCTGAAGAACTTCATCTGCTGTATTTTGTGCTCCAAAAACATCCATCTTCTGCTCTGATGTCAGCAACACATAAACCAGAGCTGACCACTGTGAAGAGGAGAGTTTGGTTCCTCCTATTTCTCCAGATTTCAGATAATCTTGCATCTCCTGCATCAGTGAATCATCACCCAGTTCATTCAGACAGTGGAACAGATTGATGGATCTCTCTGGAGAGCGATTCTCCCTGATCTTCTGTTTGATGTACTGAACTGTTTCCTCTTTATTGTAGGAGCAGCTTCCTGTCTGTGTCAGTAGTTCTCGTAAGAGAGTCTGATTGGACTCCAATGAGAGACCCAGAAGGAAACGCAGGAAAAGGTCCAGATGTCCATTCTTACTCTGTAAAGCCTCATTCACAGTTCTCTGATGCAGCTCAGATATTGAGTGATATTTTAACCAGTTACAGAATTTTGATAAGAACACATTTCTATGCTTTTTTATTAGAGTGATGTGTGCATATAGAGCAGCTAGATGCTCCTGGATGCTCATATGAGCAAAGCAGAAGACTTTCCCCTTATACAAGCCCAACTCCTCTCTGAAGATCTGAGTGCACAATCCTGAGTACACTGATGCTTCTGTCACATCAATGCCACACTCTCTCAGGTCTTCCTCATAGAAGATCAGGTTGCCTTTCACAAGCTGCTGGAAAGCCAGTTTCCCCAGTTTGAGAATCATGTCTTCATCTTTCATTTTCTTCTTGTGGTCCTTCTCATGTTTGGTGTTGGTCTGAATGATCAGGAAGTGTGTGTACATTTGAGTGAGAGTCTTGGGAATCTCTCCTCTCTCTGCTTCACTCAACATCTTCTCTAGAACAGTGGCTGAGATCCAGCAGAACACTGGGATGTGGCACATGATGTGGAGGCTCCTTGATGACTTCAGGTGTGTGATGATTGCATTGGCCAGACTCTGATCACTGATTCTCTTCCTGAAGTATTCCTCCTTCTGTGGCTCATTGAAGCCTCGTACCTCTGTCACTCGATGGACACACTCAGAGGGGACGAGATCAGCTGCTGCTGGTCTGGAGGTGATCCAGATGAGAGCAGAGGGAAGCAGATTCCCCTTAATGAGGTTCATCAGCAGCACATCCACTGAGGCTGATTCAGATATATTACACAGTTTCACTTTGCTCTTAAAGTTCAGAGACAGACGACACTCATCCAGACCATCAAAGATGAACAACACTTTGTATGCATCACTTGATATTTTATTTATTTTGTTTCAGGGAAGAAGACACAAAGAAGATCTGAAAGACTGAGTGTTTTGTCCTTCATCAAGTTAAGCTCTCTCAAAGGAAGTGGAAATATGAGCTGGATGTCCTGATTCTCTTTCCCTTCAGCCCAGTCCACAATGAACTTCTGCACAGAGACTGTTTTTCCAATGCCAGCGACTCCCTTTGTCAGCACAGTTCTGATGGGTTTGTTTTGTCCAGGTAAAGGTCTAAAGATGTCATTGCATTTGATTAGTGTGTCCTCTGTTGCTGCTCTCCTGGATTGTGTCTCAATCTGTCTCACCTCATGCTCATTATTGATCTCTCCACTTTCACTCTCTGTGATGTAGAGCTCTGTGTAGATCTCATTCAGGAGTGTTGGGTTTCCCTGCTTTGCTGTTCCTTCATGCAGACACTGAAACTTCTTCAGCAGATTTGATTTAAACATGCTTTGGAAAATAATAGAATACAACACGAATTATAGAACTAAATAGTAGTAAAATGAACACTAGTTAATCAAATAATTACACAATATCATGCAAGTAACAGTGCTGTTGGTATGAAGAGGAGCACAAGCCATTAGAGCTGTCCATGAGCATTGATATAGATTTCATGATTCAATTCTGTTCTCAATTTTATTTTGTTAATTCATTTGGAAATACTTCAGGTACATGTCAGTTTTTTAAGGAAAAAATAAAACTCAGAACTAATGCTGTAAAATAAGAATTTAACAAAATGCCCATCTCCAGTGTTCTTTGTTCTAGTTTACTAATGAACTATGAACGATGGATAACTCCTGGGGTAATTGTAACATCATGTTCACAAGCTGTTTTATTGACATCTTTCCACTGATTCAGCAATTATATAAGAGATTATGCATTTCAGTAAGTTGTACTGTATCCTTCAACATACTCTCTAAAGTTCATATACACTCACCTAAAGGATTATTAGGAACACCATACTAATACTGTGTTTGACCCCCTTTCGCCTTCAGAACTGCCTTAATTCTACGTGGCATTGATTCCACAAGGTGCTGAAAGCATTCTTTAGAAATGTCGGCCCATATTGATAGGATAGCATCTTGCAGTTGATGGAGATTTGTGGGATGCACATCCAGGGCACGAAGCTCCCGTTCCACCACATCCCAAAGATGCTCTATTGGGTTGAGATCTGGTGACTGTGGGGGCCATTTTAGTACAGTGAACTCATTGTCATGTTCAAGAAACCAATTTGAAATGATTCGAGCTTTGTGACATGGTGCATTATCCTGCTGGAAGTAGCCATCAGAGAATGGGTACATGGTGATCATAAAGGGATGGACATGGTCAGAAACAATGCTCAGGTAGGCCGTGGCATTTAAACGATGCCCAATTGGCACTAAGGGGCCTAAAGTGTGCCAAGAAAACATCCCCACACCATTACACCACCACCACCAGCCTGCACAGTGGTAACAAGGCATGATGGATTTATGTTCTCATTCTGTTTACGCCAAATTCTGACTCTACCATCTGAATTTCTCAACAGAAATCGAGACTCATAAGATCAGGCAACATTTTTCCAGTCTTCAACTGTCCAATTTTGGTGAGCTTGTGCAAATTGTAGCCTCTTTTTCCTATTTGTAGTGGAGATGAGTGTTACCCGGTGGGGTCTTCTGCTGTTGTAGCCCATCCGCCTCAAGGTTGAGCGTGTTGTGGCTTCACAAATGCTTTGCTGCATACCTCGGTTGTAACGAGTGGTTATTTCAGTCAAAGTTGCTCTTCTATCAGCTCAAGATTCAAGATTCAAGAGTTTTATTTGTCACATACACAGTTATATACAGAATATACAACCGGCAGTGAAATGTAAACAGGTCCGCTCCATGGACAGTGCAAATTCACAGTTAAAAACACAAGGAGGAAATTATAATAGAAATAGAATAGAAAAGATATATATATATATATATATATATATATATATATATATATATATATATATATATATATATATATATATATATATATATATATATATGTAGAATTATAAATAAATCAAGTCAAGTAGAAAAAATAAAAAATAAAAATAAATAAAGAAGTGGAATAAAATAAAATAAGTGAAATAAACTGTGCAGTGAGTAAACTGTAGACTTATAAATATGTGGTTAACAGAAATGTACAAAGAAGTATAATGTGCAAACAGGTTTATAACAGGTTGTTACACAGTAACAACAAGAACAGAAAGTGCAGTGCAATGTCAGTATATCGATGGTCACGTGACTGAGTTCAGGAGTCTGATGGCCTGGGGGAAGAAGCTCCTCCTGAGTCTCTCAGTTTTGGCCATCAGAAAATCAGAAAATACCCAGCTTGAATCAGTCGGCCCATTCTCCTCTGACCTCTAGCATCAACAAGGCATTTTCGCCCACAGGACTGCCGCATACTGGATGTTTTTCCCTTTTCACAAAATTCTTTGTAAACCCTAGAAATGGTTGTGCGTGAAAATCCCAGTAACTGAGCAGATTATGAAATACTCAGACCGGCCCGTCTGGCACCAACAACCATGCCACGCTCAAAATTGCTTAAATCACCTTTCTTTCCCATTCTGACATTCAGTTTGGAGTTCAGGAGATTGTCTTGACCAGGACCACACCCCTAAATGCATTGAAGCAACTGCCATGTGATTCGTTGATTAGATAATTGCATTAATGAGAAATTGAACAGGTGTTCCTAATAATCCTTTAGGTGAGTGTATGTTCATTATGGTTTTTATGCTAAAACTGGTAGAGAAGAAAAAGAGATGACTGGTTCACGATTTCAAATACACATGGTGAGTCTCTCTAGACAGAAATATTATACCTCAGATCAGTTGATGTGTGTCTTTCCTTGAATGTTACCAGTTCTTTCATAGCCTGGCTCCTCTTCATGGACACATTTCTGGGCTTCTGTTGGTATGATCTTTGCTTGTTGAGGAGACACAAAATGTGTATTGATAGGACCTTCAGGATAAGATTGAGAAGCACTAATCTAGTTTATTGTTTATTGTTTATTGTCTGACTTCAGCCTTACTGATTGGTGAGAGTTAATTCATTGAGTTAAAAACAGCCAAAGTAAGACAATATCTGCTTCCCGTAGTGACACTTGGACAGTTTTAGCTTTCTTTACCGCAGATTAAGTGAATTAGTTGTAATATTTGTCAAATAAACATTTCAGACATTTACAAGGGTAACACTTTATAATAACGTTCAGTTATAAGTCACTTTTAGGTTATTAGTTAATACATTCATAAATTATTAATAAGTGATATGCTAACATTTTATGAATGTTTTGTTAATTCAGTTATAAGTAATTTATAAATTATTAGTTAATACATTCATAAATTATTAAGTGGTATGCTATACCATATATTCATATATATATATATATAAGTGCTGAAGGGTTTACACTTTAGATTAGGGGATGCAGTAAATTATTTATTCATGCATTTACACATCATCTATAACAGGTGCTGAACATTGCAGTGTGTACTGTAGTGTAAGTGCTGACTGATGAAAGTATACAAACCCGATTCCAAAAAAGTTGGGATACTGTACAAATTGTGAATAAAAAAGGAATACAATAATTTACAAATCTCATAAACTTATATTTCATGCACAATAGAATATAGATAACATATCAAATGTTGAACGTGAGACATTTTGAAATGTCATGCCAAATATTGGCTCATTCTGGATTTCATGAGAGCTACACATTCCAGAAAAGTTGGGACAGGGAGCAATAAGAGGCTGGAAAAGTTAAATGTACATATAAGGAACAGCTGGAGGACCAATCTGCAACTTATTAGGTCAATTGGCAACATGATTGGGTATAAAAAGAGCCTCTCAGAGTGGCAGTGTCTCTCAGAAGTCAAGATGGGCAGAGGATCACCAATTCCCCCAATGCTGCGGCCAAACATACTGGAGCAATATCAGAAAGGAGTTTCTCAGAGAAAACTGCAAAGAGTTTGAAGTTCTCATCATCTACAGTGCATAATATCATCCAAAGATTCAGAGAATCTGGAACAATCTCGGTGCGTAAGGGTCAAGGCCGGAAAACCATACTGGATGCCCGTGATCTCCGCCCTTAGACGGCACTGCATCACATACAGGAATGCTACTGTAATGGAAATCACAACATGGGCTCAGGAATACTTCCAGAAAACATTGTTGTGAACACAATCCACCGTGCCATTCGCCGCTGCCGGCTAAAACTCTACAGGTCAAAAAGAAGCCATATCTAAACATGATCCAGAAGCGCAGGGCGTTTTCTCTGGGCCAAGGCTCATTTAAAATGGACTGTGGCAAAGTGGAAAACTGTTCTGTGGTCAGACCAATCAAAATCTGAAGTTCTTTTTGGAAAACTGGGACGCCATGTCATCCGGACTAAAGAGGACAAGGACAACCCAAGTTGTTGTCAGCGCTCAGTTCAGAAGCCTGCATCTCTGATGGGATGGGGTTCATGAGTGCGTGTGGCATGGGCAGCTTACACATCTGGAAAGGCACCATCAATGCTGAAAGGGATATCCAAGTTCTAGAACAACATATGCTCCCATCCAGACGTCGTCTCTTTCAGGGAAGACCTTGCATTTTCCAACATGACAATGCCAGACCACACACTGCATCAATTACAACATCATGGCTGCGTAGAAGAAGGATCCGGGGACTGAAATGGCCAGCATGCAGTCCAGATCTTTCACCATAGAAAACATTTGAGCATCATAAAGAGGAAGATGCCACAAAGAAGACCTAAGACAGTTGAGCAACTAGAAGCCTGTATTAGACAAGAATGGGACAACATTCCTATTCCTAAACTTGAGCAGCTTGTCTCCTCAGTCCCCAGACGTTTGCAGACTGTTAGAAAAAGAAGAGGGGATGCCACACAGTGGGAATCGTGGCCTTGTCCCAACTTTTTTGAGATGTGTTAATGCCATGAATCAACTTATTTTTCCCTTAAAATGATACATTTTCCAATTTGTACAGTGTCCCAACTTTTTTTGGAATCGGGTTTGTAGACTGTTGTCTGACACACTGAGTCTTTAACCGCTGTTCAGGGCAGAACAGGAAGGAAATCTCTGACCTTATAGAACAAGCCAACATACTTTGACAGTTTGTTTGCTAGATGGTCAATATGACATTTAAAGTTGAGAGAGTTGTCATTGAGGACCCCCAGGAATTTAGCGTAATACACTCTTTTTATCTCCTGCCCATTAATTTGAATTTTAATCAGGCATTGATCAGTGTTTTTTAATTTTTTGCTCAATTTGAATAAAATGAAATTTGTTTTGCTGACATTTAATGACAGTTTGTTACATTTCTGTCTGTCTATCTCTCTGTCTATCTGTCTGTCTATCTGTCTGTCTGTCTATCTGTCTGTATGTCTATCTCTCTGTCTATCTGTCTGTCTATCAGTCTGTCTGTCTATCTCTCTGTCTATCCGTCTTTCTGTCTGTCTGTCTATCTGTCTTTCTGTCTGTCTATCTGTCTGTCTATCTGTCTGTCTATCTGTCTGTCTATCTGTCTGTCTGTCTATCTGTCTGTCTATCTGTCTGTATGTCTATCTCTCTGTCTATCTGTCTGTCTATCTGTCTGTCTATCTGTCTGTCTGTCTATCTGTCTATCTGTCTTTCTGTCTGTCTATCTGTCTATCTGTCTTTCTGTCTGTCTATCTCTCTGTCTGTCTCTCTGTCTATCCGTCTTTCTGTCTGTCTGTCTATCTGTCTTTCTGTCTGTCTATCTGTCTGTCTATCTGTCTGTCTATCTGTCTGTCTATCTGTCTGTCTGTCTATCTGTCTGTCTATCTGTCTGTATGTCTATCTCTCTGTCTATCTGTCTGTCTATCTGTCTGTCTATCTGTCTGTCTGTCTATCTGTCTATCTGTCTTTCTGTCTGTCTATCTGTCTATCTGTCTTTCTGTCTGTCTATCTCTCTGTCTGTCTGTCTGTCTATCTGTCTTTCTGTCTGTCTATCTCTCTGTCTGTCTGTCTGTCTATCTGTCTGTCTATCTGTCTGTATGTCTATCTCTCTGTCTATCTGTCTATCTGTCTGTCTGTCTATCTGTCTGTATGTCTATCTCTCTGTCTATCTGTCTGTCTATCAGTCTGTCTGTCTATCTCTCTGTCTATCCGTCTTTCTGTCTGTCTGTCTATCTGTCTTTCTGTCTGTCTATCTGTCTGTCTATCTCTCTGTCTATCTGTCTGTCTATCTGTCTGTCTATCTGTCTGTCTGTCTATCTATCTGTCTGTCTATCTGTCTGTATGTCTATCTCTCTGTCTATCTGTCTGTCTATCTGTCTATCAGTCTGTCTGTCTATCTCTCTGTCTATCCGTCTTTCTGTCTGTCTGTCTATCTGTCTTTCTGTCTGTCTATCAGTCTGTCTGTCTATCTGTCTGTCTGTCTGTCTGTCTGTCTGTCTATCTGTCTTTCTATCTATCTATCTATCTATCTATCTATCTATCTATCTATCTATCTATCTATCTATCTATCTATCTATCTATCTATCTATCTGTCTGTCTGTCTGTCTGTCTGTCTGTCTATATATCTTTCTGTCTCTCTGTCTGCTTCTATCTATCTATCTATCTATCTATCTATCTATCTATCTATCTATCTATCTATCTATCTATCTATCTATCTATCTATCTATCTATCTATCTATCTATCTATCTATCTATCTGTCTGTCTGTCTGTCTGTCTGTCTGTCTGTCTGTCTGCCTTCTGTCTATCTATCACACCTATTATAAACAGAAACATGTTATATAACTATAATATACCTTGGAACAGCTGATGTGTGTTTTCCCTTAGGCATTATTATTTTGTCCATAGACTGGTCACTCTTCATGGACACACAGCTGGGCTCTGGTGATTTTGATCTCTCTCTGTGGAATTGACATTAATAGAGCAGAGATATTAGAATAGAGACAATAATTCTTGGTAACACTTTATAATAACTGCACGCTATGAATCGTTGGTTAAGCATTAGTAAATAAACAATTCATCATTTATAAAGCATTAATATACATTAATGAGCAGATTATAAATACAGCTATGCATTCTTTATTCTTGATTTATAAGCATATCTATAATGTGTTTAATAATTGTATTTCCATACTTTATTAATTATCAATTATCAATTTATCTAAATTAAGTATTACATTACAAACCAGTTATTTAGGAGTTGTCAGTGGTTCATAAGATCAAAACTATTTAAATGTACATTTATACATATTATTTAGACATATAGTAATAGTTACTGAGTGTGTATTCCTACTGTAATGCATGATTAATTCAGGTAGTTATAAAACATTTAATAGTTTGATGAGCTCATCTAAAGTGAAGACTATTTATGCCTCGTAAAGCTTTTAAAAGGAGATTTAAAGGCTCAGTTCGCTTCCAAACAGAAAAAGGACACAAACACAACACAGAGTGATACAGAACATAGAAATATTTATCTCAAGATGCAAAAAAATGAAATTGTACAACTGGTAACTTGATATAAAATGAAAAATTAATCTCTTCAATGTTATAGAAAATAAAACAATTCCTGTACACCTCCAGCAAACATACCATGAATCTAAGCCTCTGCAATCTGATATAAAAATTTAAATACTGCTGAATAAAAATGTACAAAATACAAACAAATACAATTAGTATAAACCAATAAAAATAAAATTAAATATGTCAGTGTCAAAACTAACTCAGCACTAACTTTAAAACATTATAGTAGTGCAGAAGAGTTTATTAATCGCGAACACTTTCTAAATGATCTTATGAACCACTGACAACTCCTAAATGATGGGTTTGTAAATAATGTAATGCCTAATTTAGAAATGATAAATTGATCATTAATAAAGTATGAATATACAATTATTAAACACCATTATAGATTTTCTTATAAATCAATAATTTATAGCCGTATTTATAAATTGCTTATTAATGTCTATTAATGCTTTATATATGATGAATTAACTCCTTAACCAATGATTCATAGCATGCAGTTACACAGTAAAATCTAATTAGTTAAGTCTAATTAAAAAAGCATGCATCCTGGAGAAGAATCTCCATCTCTGTGTGTGTGTGTGTGTGTGTGTGTGTGTGTGTGTGTGTGTGTGTGTGTGTGTGTGTGTGTGTGTGTTGTGCATGATTCATTCAGTCCGTCACATGCCTGTCCTGTCTCATGTAGCACATGTGGTGTTTTGTTATTTTGGGCCATGTGCTCCTGTCTCTGTCTGATCCCACCCCTCTTGTTATCTCTTCATTGGTTAATTTACCCCACCTGTTCCCTCCTTATTATGACCCTTTATAGTCTCCTTGTCTTTGCAGTCTTGTGTCGGATCGTCTCCTGCTCCCCATGATCCCTGTTTGGTATATTTTAGTTTGTTTGGTTATTGCTTGTTTATATGTTTTCCCCCTCGTGGGTTTTGTTTTGTATTTTGTTATTTTTTTGTAATAAATTCTATCCTTCCCGCATTTGAGTCCTCACCCAGTTTTTCCTTTGTTAAACAGGACATAAAGATCCGACCACATGAGGACTCAGCGAAGGAGGAGGTTACAGCAGCCACCAGCCTCTATTGTCTCTTGTCCCCTTTGGGACTGCATACTACATTTATGCATTTGCCTTACACTGCACTCAAGGTACACATTTTTACATTTTTGTCAGTTCTTGCTTTCCCTGGGAATCAAACCCATGACCTTGGCGTTGCTAACGCCATGCTCTTATTGTTTGAGCTACAGGAAAGTTACTCCAAGTTAGTGCTGGGGTTGATGCAGCAAGAAGGAACTGACTTAAAAGAATTTGCGCAGGAGTTCAGGAGGGCTGCAGAGGGAGTAGGATATAGGGATGAGGCTCTTAAGGAGCTCCTCAATTATGGCCTTGACGAACCTTTTGAGTGGGTTGTAATGAGGGTGCTGGAGGGGACAACGTTCGAGGTGGCCAGAGGAAGAGGGCCCTTTCCCTGAGTCCGGTGGTCCCAGTTCCAGTGGTCCCGAGTCTGGTGGTTCCGATGGTCTCGAGTCCGGGGGTCTCGAAACGGATGAGGAGAAGGAAGGCTCCATCCGTGATAGTTCCGGTGGACCCAGTTCTGGTGGTCCCGAGTCCGGTGATCCCAGGTCTGGTGGTCCCAGTTCTGGTGGTCCCAGTCCTGGTGGTCCTAGTTCTAGTGGTCCCGAGTGTGGTGGTCCCAGTCCCGGTGGTCCCGAGTCCGGTGATCCCAGGTCTGGTGGTCCCAGTTCCGGTGGATCCAGTTCCGGTGGTCCCAGTCCCGGTGGTCCTAGTTCTAGTGGTCCCGAGTCCGGTGGTCCCAGTCCCGGTGGTCCCGAGTCCGGTGAGCCCAGGTCTGGTGGTCCCAGTTTCGGTGGACCCAGTTCCGGTGGTCCCGAGTCTGATGGTTCCGATGGTCTCGAGTCCAGGGGTCCAAAGGCCTTATAATATGTTAACTACATCTTTGCATTTTTAACTACTTGCAGAGAATTTTTTAAAACTCAAAATGCATAGACTGAGAAGGGGGACTATGTACAGTGGGCCCAGAGGCCTGGAGGGCCTATAAGCATCTTCCTTAGGGGCCCCGGTCCTGGAACGAGATTACTGGCCCTCACACCACTCACAACCGTCCCCTCACTCGTCACCCCTGAATTAGCAATAATGCAATGCCCAGTACAGGGAGCCCAGCTTACCTTCAAACACCATTCATTGACAATACTGTGGATGATCCTTTTTTATACCCTAAACAGGCAAAGTGACCTAGAAGTTACATTACTTTAAAAATGCAGTAAATAACAGCATGAGCAACATATAACTTGATTTTATTTTTCAACATCTGAAGACAATGTTCACAATTAATATTAGCAGTTGTTTTGCTTTTTTTCTGATAAAATTAAGATTAACATATATTTATTTATCACAAAATCTGAATGGTTTAGGACAGGCTGACTAATTGATCACAGAAAACTTGAAACAAATCATTTGACCGGCATACTCAAGACAGACCAGGCTATGATAAATGATAAAAGGATTTGATGAAAAAATCTTTCTTATGCCCAAAACAAGACACTAAAGAGTATGTAACTTGTGGGTTACATTACCTGTTTTAGGGTTAAGCACATAGGACATGAGACAATCCATGTTTCATTAAGTACTTGATGTTTAGTTTTTTACAATATATTTAATTCAAGAAAGCATTTCAAGGTTATTTTAGTTGATGAGGAAGTAACTTAAAATCAGCTCACCTAACTAAAGCTCACTCACCTTGATCAGAAACGCAGGTCACCGCAGGTTCCCAACATGTTTATGATTCCCATAATGTGCTGTATATTCCTGCAGAGGAACTAGAAATATTAAACACTTTAATGCTCAAGTTTTCTGACTTAAACGATCGTTTTATGCCCTGGTGTAAATTGCTGCACAGTAAAACTCAGAAAATGTTTCCGCTTCTGATAGATGTTGCCATTCCTGTTGTGGCAAAACAATAAACTTGGCTTGACTTGGCTAACTTGGCATGAACAGACTTGACAATAACACTCACCACCAACGGGTTACAACATCAATACAAGACAAGAGCCGTTTCTCAATATCCATTCTTGTCTGTACTTGTGTTCTCATGGACTTGTGAATCGTCATCAGTCACTGCCCAAGTACTGTTCCAATTCAAAGTTCACATCTAGCTAAGTACAGTTCAATGCATCTCGCACCAACCAACAAGTGTCAATAGTGGATGAGAAACCCAGCGTAATGTAATAATACTACTGTTATTGTGTCACAAAATGTAGTTTTAAGACTTTTCAGGCAAGAATGTACTTGTTTAAAGCTCAAATCTGTGGTTTATTTATAAAGAGAGCGCCTATTTGAACTTTTGGGAGTTGTGAGATCCAGTCGACCACCGGGCGCTCAGCGCTTGTTAACCACAGCGAGAGCAGCCTTTCCTCGGCTAGACCTTCTGACGTCTGCCGCTGGCTCTGATGTCTCTGTAGGGGTTAAACATGAGATATAATTTGTCTAATGTAGATCTAACACGCGATCTTTGGTCCCATGACTCTATAAATTGTTCCCTGGCTATTCGTTTTGGCTGAGGGCAGTGTGAAGTTTCATATATTTCTTTGATCATTAAAACGGACATTTAACAAAAAGATACTGGGTTGTGTTTTATGTGAACTGCCATTTTTAATCAGAGCATATTATTACTTTATCAGGTCTAACTTCATAAACCCACTCTAGTGCCATTAGAATAGCTGTCATCTCAGCTGTATACACTGATGTGCCATCTGTGATCCTTCCAGCCTTCCTCACCTTAAACTCTGGAACATAGAATGCAGTCCTTGTCCTTCCAGTCTCTATACTCTTCGACCCATCTGTTTATATTTGAAGAAATTAGTAATATAACTTACACTCACCTAAAGGATTATTAGGAATATCACACTAATACTGTGTTTTACCCCCTTTCACCTTCAGAACTGCCTTAATTCTACGTGGCATTGATTCAACAAGGTGCTGAAAGCATTCTTTAGAAATGTTGGCCCATATTGATAGGATAGCATCTTGCAGTTGATGGAGATTTGTGGGATGCACATCCAGGGCACGAAGCTCCCGTTCCACCACATCCCAAAGATGCTCTATTGGGTTGAGATCTGGTGACTGTGGGGGCCATTTTAGTACAGTGAACTCATTGTCATGTTCAAGAAACCAATTTGAAATTATTTGAGCTTTGTGACATGGTGCATTATCCTGCTGGAAGTAGCCATCAGAGAATGGATACATGGTGGTCATAAAGGGATGGACATGGTCAGACACAATGCTCAGGTAGGCCGTGGCATTTAAACAATGCCCAATTGGCACTAAGGGGCCTAAAGTGTGCCAAGAAAACATCCCCCACACCATTACACCACCACCACCAGCCTGCACAGTGGTAACAAGGCATGATGGATCCATGTTCTCATTCTGTTTACGCCAAATTCTGACTCTACCATCTGAATGTCTCAACAGAAATCGAGACTCATCACACCAGGAAACATTTTTCCAGTCTTCAACTGTCCAATTTTGGTGAGCTTGTGCAAATTGTAGCCTCTTTTTCCTATTTGTAGTGGAGATGAGTGGTACCCGGTGGGGTCTTCTGCTGTTGTAGCCCATACG
The DNA here is from genome assembly GCA_018749465.1 of Paracanthobrama guichenoti. Classification (NCBI taxonomy): domain Eukaryota; kingdom Metazoa; phylum Chordata; class Actinopteri; order Cypriniformes; family Gobionidae; genus Paracanthobrama; species Paracanthobrama guichenoti. Next base: position 2,886,780 of record JAGHMJ010000035.1, on the reverse strand, counting down.
CTTCAAGGTTGTGTGTGTTGTGGCTTCACAAATGCTTTGCTGCATACCTCTGTTGTGTAAGGACTTCTCAAAGGGTCAGCTAGCTAAGAATCCTGGGGAGGACAGGACACAGATGCTTCCTCAAAGTGTAAAGACACTTTCCACTGACACTTTCTGCTCATGCTGATGGACACAAGAGACTTGGGACAACAAGTCAATCTACAGACTGAAAACTATCGCAATCAAGTGCAGGTGGAAGCAAACCTGACCAACAGGATCATAGATATCCTGTCCAATTGCGACAGCATCCAGTCAGCGCAGTACACCTACACCTAAAGGGACTGTGCCAGAGGTGTGTTTTGCAGTGTTTTCATCTTCATGTTCAGCCTGTCTTAATGTTGTTATTTCAGGTGACTACTTGATTCCTGCACCCATGGACTTGTGCTGTTAACAAGGATCAGCACCATGAACACTCCGGAAACAACATCCAAAATATGGAAACAGGGAATATCCAAATATGTCCCCTTGGAAACTCATATGAATTTGTCCCAAGGGGCCAGGGGTCGTCTGTAAGGAGCGGTTTTACTGCTAAGACAAAAGCTGAGATCCAACACCCTGCATTAAAACAATAAAACTCAATCTGAAGAGAAGATCTCACAGAGAAACTGTAGGACACCGCCCTGACCAAAACCCTCTCAACCTAGAAAGATTGAAACATATGAGAATTGTGTTCTCCTTTTTTGAGTGGTCTCTCCAGAGATATCTGATCCTCTCCCCCAAACTAGGTGTTGGTGTTACAAATATTTACAACCCTTTGTTCTGGTCTGGGTATTTAAGGAAGGGTAGCAGGGCTGCCATTTGGGAACATTCTGTAGACAGAAGCCCCATGCAGTGTTGTGTCGGTGTCATAAGAGGCACTCACACACACACACACACTCACACACACACACACACACACACACACACACACACACACACACACACACACACACACACACACACACACTCACACACACACACACACACACACACACACACACTCTCACACACACACACACACACACACACACACACACACACACACACACACACACACACACACACACACACACACACACACACACACACACACACACACACACACACACACACACACTCACACACACACACACTCACACACACACACACACACACACACACACACACACACACACACACACACACACACACACACACACACACACACACACACACACACACACACACACACACACACTGTATGTAGTGTGCCAGATATGACTCTTTGAAACTATTTTCATATTACTTAATTGTATTTTATATTTTGTGTTGAAAGTTGTGTACCATGGATTAATGTTTAATTATGTTCTTTAAGTTCTGTCTGGCCAAAATAAATGTTAATCTTGATTTATTCTGTATCTTTCTGAAGTCATTACTCAAGTAGTGTCGCATGCAGAGTTTGTAGGAGTTTCCGTAAATCTTTCTGTCAGGGCAGATTCATACCGAGGACCCCATGACCGGAGCATGGCGCTAAGCATGAGGGGCAATCTGATTTCTGACTGTCACTGTTATTAACAAGCTGCAGCTCTCGTGACTATTGCTAAAATTACACTTTCTGTTATGAGTAAGCATGTGCGACTCACTTAAAGGTAAAATAGTTCACTCTGTAATCCTCTGTAATATCAGAACTGACTCATTTGCGTCCGTGAGGTAATGTAATTATAATCGCGAGCATTATCCTCTGAGCGACTCCGGGTCCCATGGAGGAACGAGTATTTGAAATTAAGAGATACTAAGAGAAATCAAAGATCTAAATTAAATCACAACTAAACTTATGATCAGCTGTTAAGTTACAAATGTAACAAATGTAACAAAGTTACAAAGAATTGGAGTCAGATAAAATTATTCATGGAGTCAGATTTAAAATTCGATGGTCATAAATTAAGTGAATCCAACAGAAGTGCTGAGAAGGCGAACACGCAGAAGTCCTTCGACCAGGCCGTTAGATTCCGTCCTTGGGCTAACGGATGGACCTTACAGTTGTAATGAGTGGTTATTTCAGTCAAAGTTGCTCTTCTATCAGCTTGAATCAGTCGGCCCATTCTCCTCTGACCTCTAGCATCAACAAGGCATTTTCGCCCACAGGACTGCCGCATACTGGATGTTTTTCCCTTTTCACACCATTCTTTGTAAACCCTAGAAATGGTTGTGCGTGAAAATCCCAGTAACTGAGCAGATTGTGAAATACTCAGACCGGCCCGTCTGGCACCAACAACCATGCCACGCTCAAAATTGCTTAAATCCCTTTCTTTCCCATTCTGACATTCAGTTTGGAGTTCAGGAGATTGTCTTGACCAGGACCACACCCCTAAATGCATTGAAGCAACTGCCAAGATTCAAGATTCAAGAGTTTTATTTGTCACACACACAGTTATATACAGAATATACAACCGGCAGTGAAATGTAAACAGGTCCGCTCCATGGACAGTGCAAATTCACAGTTAAAAACACAAGGAAGAAATTATAATAGAAATAGGATAATAAAAAAAGTACTATCTATATATATATATATATCTGTAGAATTATAAATAATCAAGTCAAGAAATAAAAAAAAAAGGTAACAAATAAGGATAAAGTGGAATAAAATAATTGAAGTAGACTTTGCAGTGAGTAAACTGTAGACTTATAAATATGTGGTTAACAAATGTATAAGAGTATAATGTGCAAACAGGTTTATAACAGGTTGTTACACAGTAACAACGAGAACAGAAAGTGCAGTGCAATGTCAGTGTATCGATGTTTATCCTGAAGTGAAGTCACGTGATGTTAAGTGACTGAGTTCAGGAGTCTGATGGCCTGGGGAAGAAGCTTCTCCTGAGTCTCTCAGTTTTGGCCATCAGGCTTGGGCGCTTTACCAGATGGCAGCAGCGTGAAATGAGGGTTTGCAGGGTGATTAGAGTCCTTGATGATCTTAGTAGCTCTACCTTTGCAGCGTTTGGTGTAGACGTCCTGCAGAGACGGGAGAGCTGACCCTGAGATACGCTTCGGATAAGCGCATCGACTCTTTGCAGGGCTTTGCGGTCATGACTGGTGCTGTTCCCATACCACGCTGTGATGCACTGAGTTAAAACA
>JAGHMJ010000035.1:2868651-2878651 GCA_018749465.1 Paracanthobrama guichenoti | reverse complement strand
AAGGTCAGGACGGAGAAAGCTGAGGTCCAAGTGCTCCTTAACACGGCATTATAGTTGATCCCTCACCCTAACTAACCCTGACCCTAACTAACCCTGACCCTAACTAACCCTCACCCTAACTAATCCTAACCCTAGAGCTAAAACAAATCTGTCATCATTTACTCGCACTCGAGTTGTTCTAAACCTTTATGACTTTCTTTATTCTGTTCAAAAACACACACACACACACACACACACACAAATCAATTCTAGTAAACAAACAATACTGGTTACCAACTGACTTCCATTTTATAGACAAAAAACTAAACATAACACAGGGGTCAAAAGCGATTATTATCCAAATAATAAAAGTGTAATACAACTTGGACAGGACTTTTGTATTGAACATGTTTAAACACAGTCTCTCTCAGTCGCATGAAAAAACACCCCGCAAGGTCTAGAGACACGTTTATATTTTGGGAAGTTTAACTTTTAACTTAAGGCTGAAATGGAAAAAACAAGGTCTACTCTCGAGATGCATTTTTACTTTTTGAACTTTATTTAACTTGAGCACTGAGTTTTCAGAACGTAAAGTCATGTTGCAGAAGATGTGACCCGTGCTCTACGGACAAAGACATCCATCTAGTGCATGTTTACATAAAAACAATGAAAACGCTGCAGTGGAATGCAAAAACACGTCCCCTTATGGCACAGCATGTTTACATAGAGGAGCAGTTCAAATACAGCGCTGATGGAGCAGCGCGTCTGTGTTCATGAGGAACTACCACTGGACTCACTGGATGTGTTTGTGCCCGAGAGTGACCGTACAAGCTGAAAGACAAGGAAACAAGAGAGACGGTTCTTGGCTCTGGACAGGAAGCGAAACGGCTGCTTTATGTCAAAGGTGCCGAGTATTTTTACTGAGAGCGTGAGAGCTGTCAGAGAGAGACGTTACACACACACTCACAGTTCTGTGACTGCACTGTGATCTCCATACATGTGCAGCTACAACTTTGACCAAATACATTTATCTAAAAGGAACACACACAGTTTCTGCCAGTCTCATGTTACTGTGGAGTATCTATTGAGTAGTGTTGATCCTTCATATCTCCCAAGAGTCTTTAGTTTATCATATTTATAAAAGACAGATACACTGCACCGATTCTTTCTGAAAACAGCCGAGTCCGTGGAGGCGTGCAGTGGGCGGAGCCAAAGAGTCACACACACACACACACACACACACACACACACTCATCATGGCATTATCCCTGGATAGCCAGTCCCTCCAGAAAATCGCGATTATGCAATCGCAGAATTCAATGTATAATCAGCCAAAGTCTGCATATTTATGCGGGGGCCGCATTTTTTCCAAATACACCGCACTGTTGTCGCATAAATTGCCAATTTCCGTGCGTAGAATATGCGGGGCTTGCATGAGTTATGTTGCGTTTATGTCACACAAGAGCAGCCATTTCCTCCTGTTGCCATGGGAACGTTATGAAGTGACGTAATTACACGACGTGAACATCATCGAAAAGCTGCAAACTCCGCCAGTGTTAGCGGCTGAACCCGAAATCGCCCCCATACCCTCAATTATTTGGCATTATTTGAGGAACAGCCATTTGTAGTGTCGTCCGAAAGCATAGTGGACGTTATTGAGTGCACTCATTCAATCCCACAATGCACCGCAGTAACGAGTGTACAGCTGTTCACACAGCGGCTGTCCCTTTAACTCCTTCAGGTGAACTGTATTAGTGGACTAGCGTAGGGAATAGTGATTGAGGTGTTAGGGGGCGATTTCGGATTCATCCCCTGTGGTCTGTAGTTTCATTCAGGAGATGATGTGACTTTACAGTTGTAAGATTGCACTTTTTGTGTTACCGGTGGGTTAAATCATACTAGTTTCAGAAACCTTACAGTAAGTATATTAGTAGTGTGTAACGTTACAGTGAGAGATTGCACTATTTTAACAGATGTCTGTTTTGTATAGCTACCTCTGTAAAACAGGAAGCACACATTTTATTTTTTATATTTTATTTATTAATTTTTACAGAAATTGTAGCATATTCCTTTTGTAAAGCTACAGAACTTGACTCATCAGTGTTTTGTAAGTTTGAGCCATGTGTTTATTAAGGTCTGAAATAACACGAGATGGGAAATATTCCCAGCCCTTTCTGTGATGTGTGCTCGCTTATGATAGGAAGGGATAAATGACTCTTTCCATGAGGGTAGTAGCCTAGTGAGAGCAGGGTGTTGGGAATCACTTTTTTCTCTCTTTTTCATCAAACCGCAGTTTTTGCAAGTTCCTGCAGTTTCATTGCATAAAATTGCATAAATATCCCGGATATTCCATCGCATTTTTTGAGAAAACATGCCGCAAAATCAAGGATTTTTGCCCGCAACAATCACAAAAAAAATCTGCATTTTTCTGGAAGGACTGGATAACTCTTGATTTTCTATTCGTTGGTCTTGTTCACATTATGCATTTATGCACCGATTGCCAACAAACCGCACACATCTGATGCAGTTCCACTCACCGCCTGCGGTTTCCACTCATGACCGGGAACAAACACACACACTTGCAGAACTCCGGAAACACAAGCTGCATCCACTGTTCCCTTAACACTGGGTTATTTGGGAAGCTGAACGAGGTGATCTTTCCCTCACACCAGAAACACACTTCTTTAGTGACATTGTTGATCTCATGTCTAAAAACACAACGCCAGCGCCACCAACAGCTCCCGTAACCCGAACCAAGCTCGTTGATGGACACGCTCTTGCTCTCACTCTGGGTGGTGTGTGTGTGTGTGTGTGCGCCTTTACAAATGACATCTAGAGAAGTATGGAAGCATAAACATTTGCTTAAGTTATCAAGACATGAATTCAGTTGGAGTCTGTCTGTGTGTAGTTGAGATGTTTTACATGATTTCAGATAGTCTGAAGGAGTCAGTCTGACTTTGTAAAATGCATTTAAGATGTGACGTGTGTTACTAAATTAAATTAAAATTGTGTTGGGCAATTTCATACCGACTGTTGACCTGTCGCCAAGGACAGGATGCTTTTAGTGCTCGTGCAACAAAATGAGGTGGATTTTAGTAGAGAGTGCTGGGAAATGTAGTTAATAAGTTTAATAATGTGGCATTATCAGTTCATGCATTCCCTGGGAATCAAACCCATGACCTTGACGTTGATGGCATCACGCTCTACTATTTGAGCTACGTGAATGCTGGTAAACTCTAAAGCTATTCTTTAATGACAGTTAAAGGCGGATGGGCTACAACAGCAGAAGACCCCACCGGGTACCACTCATCTCCACTACAAATAGGAAAAAGAGGCTACAATTTGCACAAGCTCACCAAAATTGGACAGTTGAAGACTGGAAAAATGTTTCCTGGTCTGATGAGTCTTGATTTCTGTTGAGACATTCAGATGGTAGAGTCAGAATTTGGCGTAAACAGAATGAGAACATGGATCCATCATGCCTTGTTACCACTGTGCAGGCTGGTGGTGGTGGTGTAATGGTGTGGGGATGTTTTCTTGGCACACTTTAGGCCCCTTAGTGCCAATTGGGCATCGTTTAAATGCCACGGCCTACCTGAGCATTGTTTCTGACCATGTCCATCCCTTTATGATCACCATGTACCCATTCTCTGATGGCTACTTCCAGCAGGATAATGCACCATGTCACAAAGCTCCAATCATTTCAAATTGGTTTCTTGAACATGACAATGAGTTCGCTGTACTAAAATGGCCCCCACAGTCACCAGATCTCAACCCAATAGAGCATCTTTGGGATGTGGTGGAACAGGAGCTTCGTGCCCTGGATGTGCATCCCACAAATCTCCATCAACTGCAAGATGCTATCCTATCAATATGGGCCAACATTTCTAAAGAATGCTTTCAGCACCTTGTTGAATCAATGCCACGTAGAATTAAGGCAGTTCTGAAGGTGAAAGGGGGTCAAACACAGTATCAGTATGTGTTCCTAATAATCCTTTAGGTCAGTGTATATGTTTATTATTTTTAGAAAATGTCCGATGGTTTGTCTAGATAAGACTCAATTCCTCCGCTGGGATATTCCCTATTCCTCTTTGAAGCTGCACTGAAACTGCATTTGGACCTTCAACCCATTGGTTGGATTTGAAGTCCACTATATGGAGAAAAATCCTCAAAAAAAAACTTAATTTCTTTTTGACTGAAGAAAGAAAGACAAGAACATCTTGGATGACATGGGGCTAATTATAGTAAACTATCAAGAAATGTTAATTCTGAAGTGAACTACTCCTTTAAGTCATTGCCCGAGCAGTTCTTCAGTTTTGATCTCACGTTGAGCTTCAGGAAACACTACACACCAGAGAACATTTCCAGCTGCTCCGACTGAAGTGTTCCTGGAAAATATCAGGACAGAAGAACATTCCCAAAGTGTTTATTATATCTCGGAGTCCTGTAAAGTCTCTCATAACACGGGCGAGAGTGTGGATCTGTGTTCTAGGGTTTCTCTAAACACGACAACACGCACTTGTTCATCTGTTGGTCGAGTGCAGGAGTGTGTTATTATGTTATCATTCTTTTATATTTAGAAGGATTTTAGGTTATAGTTATCGTCCTTGGCCTTTAGTCTGGAACATCTTAAAGCCAGAGAGGTTGATGTCCTGCCCGGTCAGAGCTCAGAACGCTGTCCAACTGAGCGTCTGTAGAGGAACTCAGAAACCGTTCGTCAGATGTTCCCATCCGAATCTTGCCAAGAAGGAGAGTTTGAGAGATACAGACGTACCCAAAGAAGTCACAGCTGCTGTGTGCGGTTTTTATGAGACTATAACATGTTGCAGTTAAGCGTGTGATGGTTCAGTAAAGAAAATGTGAATAAAGTGCTTTTTATAGGCAGTAAACACAAGCTCTGTTATGGGAGCATTGCTTTTGTAAAGATGTTTTCTTGTCTCTGTGTTCATTGACTGTGTTTAGCTGTGAATGAAAATGATGAACAACAGTTGCATCGAGGGAATAAATGCTTGTGTTAGCGCTATTTTGTCTTTAGTAATCTATATATTTGTCTCTGCGCTCCATTAATGAGTCTGAACGCTACTGTTAATTACAGGCCTGTAATGCAATTTAATTAGGAGAATTCAGAGTAATCAAGAGCTTTAGCTTCTAGTATATAAAACTTTATAATTGAATAAGCCTGTACATAAAAAGATCCGGATTATGCCCCCGACTGGTGTGTCCCCGGTTCATCTGACTAATGGAAGATTAGCTCTGATTAGCCATTAATTAGCTAGAGTGTCTCCCACTGACACGCTCAAAGCTCCTTGTGGATTAGCTTCAGGTTAGATTTGTTATTAAACGTTGTCAACGATTGTTATGGGATCATAGTTCAGCGAGGTTACCAATATATATTTCGTTTTATGGCCCGCCCACTTTTTCAGCAAGCTAAGTATATTTTCTATTCATTTCTACACTGTAAACTCGAATAACTTGGCAAAACTCAAACAAAAAATGAGGCAGTGAGTTGAAATATAATGCATGATTTAGCATGTATCTGTTCTCAAACCAATCTCAGGTAACCCTACAAAAACAACCAACATAACAGAAACTCTTCTAAACTAGCGGAACACAACATTTAACACTAGTAAATCTCCAACTTCACGTTAATCTTGCACAAAAAAACATAACACTTAATTTTGCCATTTACTGTCCCTTTAAGTGTCATGGCAAAGCATGCTGGGAAATATAAATCCTAGTCGTTTCAGTTAAATTTCATTTTGTTTAAATTAAAAGAGTTCATAAAACTCATAAACAATGAAACAGTTCTGCGTTTTGAGAACTCAAAAGTAAAAGGAAGTTCTAAATACTCATAAAAGTTCATTAGTTTGAACTAATTTGTCTAATTTGAGTTGGCTCTACTCAAACCACTCGTTATTTTGAGCGTTAGGGTCTATAGTGTACCATATGGATTAAAAAAAAAAGTAGTTAAAATGTTATAAGTCATGAACCAAACCAACAAGGAGGAGAATCAGAACTTTGTTTTTAAACCAAATATTTATTTGAAAATCAGAGACTGTGAACATAACGGCTTTAGTGAAGGAAGAACTATAATCCCATGAGGCGTCATGAACAGCATAATCAAATTAAAAATGATAAATCTAAAACAGCTCATTTTAAAATGTTGATTATGGCATATAAAACAATACACTGATCAGGCTTCAAGATTCAAGATTCAAGATTCAAGAGTTTTATTTGTCACACACACAGTTATATACAGAATATACAACCGGCAGTGAAATGTAAACAGGTCCGCTCCATGGACAGTGCAAATTCACAGTTAAAAACACAAGGAAGAAATTATAATAGAAATAGGATATAAAAAAAGTACTATCTATCTATATATATATATATATATATATATATATATATATATATATATATGTCTATATCTGTAGAATTATAAATAATCAAGTCAAGAGAAAAAAAAGGTAACAAATAAGGATAAAGTGGAATAAAATAATTGAAGTAGACTTTGCAGTGAGTAAACTGTAGACTTATAAATATGTGGTTAACAAATGTATAAAGAGTATAATGTGCAAACAGGTTTATGACAGGTTGTTACACAGTAACAACGAGAACAGAAAGTGCAGTGCAATGTCAGTGTATCGATGTTTATCCTGACGTGAAGTCACGTGATGTTAAGTGACTGAGTTCAGGAGTCTGATGGCCTGGGGAAGAAGCTCCTCCTGAGTCTCTCAGTTTTGGCCATCAGGCCGGAAGCGCTTACCAGATGGTAGCAGCGTGAAATGAGGGTTTGCAGGGTGATTAGAGTCCTTGATGATCTTGGTAGCTCTACCTTTGCAGCGTTTGGTGTAGACGTCCTGCAGAGACGGGAGAGCTGACCCTGAGATACGCTCGGATAAGCGCACGACTCTTTGCAGGGCTTTGCGGTCATGACTGGTGCTGTTCCCATACCACGCTGTGATGCACTGAGTTAAAACACTTTCTATCGCCCCTAAATAGAAAGTTTTCAGGATAGCTGGTGAAAGCCTGAATTTCCTCAGCTGGCGCAGGTGGTACAGTCTTTGCCTGGCTTTTTTCACCTGTGGCTTAAACATTATGACCACTGACCGGTGAAGTGAATAACACTGATGATCTCTCCATCACCTGTTAGTGGGTGGGATATATTAGGCAGCAAGTGAACATTTTGACAAGTTGATGTGTTAGAAGCAGGAAAAATGGGCAAGTGTAAGGATTTGAGCGAGTTTGACAAGGGCCAGATTGTGATGGCTAGACGACTGGGTCAGAGCATCTCCAGAACTGCAGCTCTTGTGGGGTGTTCCCGGTCTGCAGTGGTCAGGATCTATCAAAAGTGCTCCAAGGAAGGAACAGTGGTGAACCGGCCACAGGGTCATGGGCGGCCAAGGCTCATTGATGCACGTGGGGAGCGAAGGCTGGCCCGTGTGGTCCGATCAAACAGACGAGCTACTGGAGCTCAAACTGCTCAAGAAGTTAATGCTGGTTCTGATAGAAAGGTGTCAGAATACACAGAGCATCTCAGTTTGTTGAGTATGGGGCGGCATAGCCGCTGACCAGTCAGGGTGCCCATGCTGACCCCTGTCCACCGCCGAAAGCACCAACAGTGGCACGTGAGCATCAGAACTGGACCACGGAGCAATGGAAGAAGGTGGCCTGGTCTGATGAATCATGTGGATGGCCGGGTGTATGTGCGTGGCTTCCTTGGGGAACACAGGCAGTGTGATGCTTTGGGCAATGTTCTGCTGGGAAACCTTGGGTCCTGCCATCCATGTGGATGTTACTTTGACACGTACCACCTACCTAAGCATTGTTGAGACCATGTACAGCCTTTCATGGAAACGGTATTCCCTGGTGGCTGTGGCTCTTCCAGCAGGATAATGCTCCTGACACAAAGCACAAATGCTTCAGGAATGGTTTGAGGAGCACAACAACGAGTTTGAGGTGTTGACTTGGCCTCCAAACTCCCCAGATCTCAATCCAATCGAGCATCTGTGGGATGTGCTGAACAAACAAGTCCGATCCATGGAGGCCCCACCTCGCAACTTACAGGACTTAAAGGATCTGCTGCTAACATCTTGGTACCAGATACCACAGCACACCTTCAGGGGTCTAGAGGAGTCCATGCCTCGACGGGTCAGGGCTGAGCAAGTCAGCACAAGTGGGACCAACATATAGTTTAAGTTTTTGCAAAATATGCATATTTGAATATTTTAGTATTTTGAGAGCGTAGAGATCGTCATTCGCAGTTCTTCATGGGAGTGGGCGGAGCTAAAGAGATCTTTTGGCAGTTCTGTTTGTTTCGACTCTGATTGTTGAAATTTTCTGTATAGCATGCATCATGGGTAATGTAGTTTTTCTCCAAGAATCCACTGTTAAACATAATTATTTTAAAACTCAGTTAAAATAATGCGGGTTGACGGCTTCAACAGAAGCAAATGTCATCAATTAACAACCTCGTAGCTCACCGTAAGGCTGTCTTTAATGGTTTATAAGTTATATCGTTCAAAATCTATTTCCCTGTGGAGAAAATGAATGGACTTCCAGAACCGACTGTTGCACTTTATTCAGCTCCATTACTTCAAACGCTGTTCTCATCCGATAGTGTCAGTGCAATCAAATCGATAATATCACTGATCATTAATCACCTTTTAAACTTCAGGTAGATGATAACCTGGAACAAGTTTTATGATTGATGTTTATTACATACTCTCTGTGTGTGTGTGTGTGTGTGTGTGTGTGTGTGTGTGTGTGTGTGTGTGTTTAATCCTGAAGGATTGTCTGAGTGTATTGCAGCACACATTATTGCAGATAAATACAGCAGCTCATGTTAACGCTGACCTTAAACACTAATGTGTGTCTGACCTTAATCTCAACAATACACACCAAAATAAAAACACACTGATCCCGGAATTACAGTCCAATTTGACCTTTGCTCCTCCTGAGGCTTAACAGAGCCGGAGAGTCCAGCTCAAATACATGTTTATTAGATCAGCGTGATTTATTGCTTGTATTTGTGTTTTCGGGGTGATTTTTGACTGTTGAAATCTATTGCGATGTTAGATAATCTAGATGAACCTTTAGACCAGGGCAGGGTTGCATAAACGGCACAGACTAATCTTATAAATTAGTCAGCAGTGTTTTATCTTTAAGACTGTTTATATGATGTGATTTAAGTGTGCTGACCTGAAGAAGTCATGGGCCCTGTGTTTAATCCTGCAAATGAAAGTCATATATTGTCTTTTTATTTGTATAATTGTTTCCTTGTTCTGACTCTGCAGATGACCAACAGGACATGGCGTTACTCTGTCGTCATGGCGATGGTCTCTTTAGCCTGGCTCCTCCCAGTCATTGCTACTGCCACGCCCTTCCCCAGGGATCTGCAGCCAATCAGTGTGGTGGGATCGGAAGGTGAGTCACATGACTCACAGGAGCTCATTGTGCTGGTCCACGTCACTGTCCATCCAAACTATTTTTGTTTGCTCTGCCATCGTTTGACTTGGCCCTCCTTCAAAAATGCTGTTTTGTTCTAACTTCTTAAAATAGTTTGTCTGGAGCAAAATCCGTCTCTGTTTTTGCTAACTTACTGGCTTTTGATAGCAATTGATGGCATATTTCACTGAGGCGTCTCCAACTTGTTATGTTAAATAAAAATTATATAAAATAAATGAAGTATTCATCTATTAAATTGACAATTAATATAAATTAATAACAATTGGATTTAATATACAGTTATAGTGTATTAATTGGGTGTTAATAAAAGACAGATGTGTTTTAGATTTCCCTCACACGAGGATGTTCATCTGTGCGGGTCCGAGGCGTCTAAACGTTTGCCCTGAGCTACAGAACATCACTGTTCACTTTGACTTTGAACATTCACATGCAGTAAAGTCACACACACACACACACACACACACACACACACACACACACACACACTCATGCACGCACACACACACACGCACACACACACACACACACACACACACACACACTCTCACAC
>JAGHMJ010000035.1:2838651-2863651 GCA_018749465.1 Paracanthobrama guichenoti | reverse complement strand
TAGTTTATGAGTTACAGAAAACAGGGAGAATCTCACCAAACCTGTTAGTTTCCCCCAAAAATATGACAAAGCAATTTTAACGCATAAAAATGACAAAACCACACACGCAAAGTAAATTTTTAATTAATATTAAAATGAAAACAAAATATTGACAAAAGCTATATCAGTGATCGTAAGGTAACGTGTGTGTGTGTGTGTGTGTGTGTGTTCAGTCCGGGTTCGTGTGCAGGTGAAGGTTCGGCGTCCTCCTACTCGTCCTCAGTTCAGTTTCCAGACTCTGTGCTGTCGTTCATTAAGACACACCCACTGATGGACGAGTGTGTGCCGTCAATCAACAGCCAACCACTGATCACTAACACTGCCAGCAGGTACACTGACTCACACACACTCACACTCACACACACACACACACACACACACACACACACACACACACACACACACACACACACACACACACACACACACACACACACACACACACACACACACACACACACACACACACACACACACACACACACACACACACACACACACACACACACACACACACACACACACACACACACACACACACACACACACACACACACACACACACTCACTGGCACACACACCCACTGACAGACACACTCACTCATACTCATAAACCGTGGGAAACGCGCTGGTATCCGTAACAGACTGAGGAAAAGGGCGTTCAGTCCTCCTCTCCCGAGCATTCTTCTAGCAAATGTTCAATCCTTGGATAATAAGATGGACGATCTTAGAGCCAGGATAAGTTTTCAACGGGACATGAGAGACTGTAACATATTTTGTTTGTCCGAAACATGGCTCACACCCGCGGTCCCGGACACAGCTGTGACGCCGTCGGAGAACTTCTCTGTTTTTCGGATGGACAGAACAGCCGAGGCCGGTAAATCCAAAGGCGGTGGAGTATGCTTCATGATCAACAAGAAATGGTGCGACCCCAGGAACATCACCATTCTCTCGCGGTCCTGCTCGCCTCATCTGGAACATTTAACAATCATTTGCCGTCCATTCTATCTGCCGAGGGAGTTTTCTGCGGTCGTCGCGACCGCTGTTTACATCCCACCGCAGGCAGACACAGCGCTGGCTTTATCTGGCCTTCATGATGTTGCCAGCGGCGTCATAAACCAACATCCCGACGCGGCATTCATTGTCGCGGGCGATTTTAACAAAGCAAACCTAAAGAAAGTCCTGCCAAACTTTCATCAGCACGTCTCCTGTCCTACACGAGGAGCAAACACACTGGATCATTGCTACACCCCGTTTAAGAACGCCTATAAAGCGCGGTCACTTCCAGCGTTTGGCAAATCGGATCATGCCGCCATTTTCCTCACTCCCGAATACAAACAAAAACTCCTCCAGGAACCCCCGGTGAGGCGGGAAGTTAAGCGTTGGTCGCCCCACTCAGAGACCGCGCTTCAGGCAGCTCTGGGCGATGTGGATTGGGACATGTTCGGCGAGTTCAGCTGGCGTAAGCGAGTTCACAGCGTGGCGCTTTGCTTCATCAACACGCTTACAGAGCAAGCCACGCAAACAATAACAATAACGTCCTTCTCAAATCAGAAACCGTGGGTGGACAATTCAATCCGAGCGGCAGTGAACGCACGCACTGCTGCTTACAACGCCAGTCTCCATTCAGGGAATATGACTGAATACAGATCGTCCTGCTATGCTCTCAGACGTGCAGTTAAAGCCGCAAAGCTCCGGTATAAAGACCGAGTGGAGTCTCATTTCCAACTCAACGACTCGCGGCGCATGTGGCAGGGTCTGAGGTCCATCTGCTCTTTTGGATCTAAATCCTCTGCAGAGGTGAACGCTGACCCGTTGCTCGTGAATGAGTTAAACTCTTTCTACGCTCGCTTTGACTGTAACCGCGGCAATGCGACTCCGCCAAGTGGTGCGTTAGAGGAAATTACTCAGAGCAGCAACAATCACGTGATCTCTGTCTCGGAGGATGAAGTTCGGAGAGCACTCAAGCGTGTGGACGTCAGGAAAGCTGCCGGGCCAGATGGTATTTCAGGTCGTGTTCTGCGGTCCTGTGCTGATCAGCTCGCCGGGTTGTTTACATCTATCTTTAATGAGTCCCTCGCTACATCTGTGGTCCCCACCTCCTTCAAAAAATCCACCATCATCCCTGTCCCTAAGAACAGTAAACCCTCTTGCCTAAATGACTATCGTCCAGTGGCTCTCACGTCTATAGTCATGAAGGTCTTTGAGAGACTCATTAAAAACACCATTTGCGCCTTCATTCCTGGCACTTTGGACCCTCTTCAGTTTGCCTATCGTCCCAATAGATCGACTGAAGATGCCATCTCTCATGTCCTCCACTCCTCCCTCACTCACATCGACAGCAAAAGTGGGAACTACGTAAGGCTGCTATTTATTGACTATAGCTCAGCCTTTAACACCATAGTTCCCATCAAGCTAACCTCCAAACTCCTGGATCTCAGCCTGAATCCTTCTCTCTGCCACTGGATTGAGGACTTCCTCACTGACAGGCCTCAGGTGGTGAGAATAGGCCAGTCCACCTCCACCTCCATCACCCTGAGTGTGGGAGCTCCACAGGGCTGTGTCCTGAGTCCCCTGCTCTACTCGCTCTACACGCATGACTGTTTGTTCTACACGCATGACTGTTTGTTCTACACGCATGACTGTTTGTCCACACACAGCTCCACCTCTATCATCAAATTTGCTGATGATACTGTTGTCCTGGGCCTCATTTCCAACAACAATGAGACGGCATACTTGGACGAGGTGGAGCATCTAACATCATGGTGCCAGGACAACTGTCTCTCTCTGAATGTTGGCAAGACCAAAGAAATGATTGTGGACTTCAGGAAGAGACAGCAACGGACATACTCCCCCCTCATGATCAGCGGGTCACCAGTAGAGAGAGTGAGCAGCTTCAAGTACCTGGGTGTAAACATCTCCGAGGACCTGACCTGGACTGCTCACATTCAGACACAGGTGAAAAAAGCCAGGCAAAGACTGTACCACCTGCGCCAGCTGAGGAAATTCAGGGTTTCACCAGCTATCCTGAAAACTTTCTATTTAGGGGCGATAGAAAGTGTATTAACTCAGTGCATCACAGCGTGGTATGGGAACAGCACCAGTCATGACCGCAAAGCCCTGCAAAGAGTCGTGCGCTTATCCGGCGTATCTCAGGGTCAGCTCTCCCGTCTCTGCAGGGCGTCTACACCAAAGCGCTGCAAAGGTAGAGCTACTAAGATCATCAAGGACTCTAATCACCCTGCAAACCCTCATTTCACGCTGCTGCCATCTGGTAGCGCTTCCGAAGCCTGATGGCCAAAACTGAGAGACTCAGGAGGAGCTTCTTCCCCAGGCCATCAGACTCCTGAACTCAGTCACTTAACATCACGTGACTTCACTTCAGGATAAACATCGATACACTGACATTGCACTGCACTTTCTGTTCTCGTTGTTACTGTGTAACAACCTGTTATAAACCTGTTTGCACATTATACTCTTTATACATTTGTTAACCACATATTTATAAGTCTACAGTTTACTCACTGCACAGTCTACTTCAATTATTTTATTCCACTTTATCCTTATTTTTTACCTTTTTTTTTCTCTTGACTTGATTATTTATAATTCTACAGATATATATATATATAGTACTTTTTTATCCTATTTCTATTATAATTTCCTCCTTGTGTTTTTAACTGTGAATTTGCACTGTCCATGGAGCGGACCTGTTCACATTTCACTGCCGGTTGTATATTCTGTATATAACTGTGTATGTGACAAATAAAACTCTTGAATCTTGAATTTTGAAACACTTTTACACACTCTCACTCACACACAACCACACACACTCACACGCACATACATACACGCTCACACACATATACAAATACTCACGCACGCACACACACACTCATGAGTGTGTATTTTGCAGGTATAAACTGACTCAGATTGTTGTGGATACGGCAGCCGGACCTCATAAGAACTGGACCGTAGTGTTTCTGGGCTCTGAAGATGGACGGGTTCTGAAGGTTCTGACCAGCACTCTAGCCAACGGCTCGCACGGATCCAGACTACTGGAGGAAATCGATGTGTTCAATCCCACGCAGTGAGTGTCACCCCACCGGAGCTTTGCTGCTGCGCTCACACATCGGTCTCAGACATCGCTTCTGCTCGATAAACCTTTGCTTCCCAGCGTCCTGATGTAACCCTCACATGTTGCTGCAGGTGTGGCAGTGAGCGCAGGGTGGCGGGTCTGGAGCTGGATAAGGAGCATCACGCTCTGTTTGTGGCGTTTTCCAGCTGCATTATCAGAGTTCCTCTCAGCCGCTGCGCTCGACATGGCACCTGCAAGAGGTGAGACCGGATCACATGTGTTCACATCACCTGTGATGATGATGATGCTGAATACATCACAAATGAAGATTCCATTCAAATATTAGATTTACCTTCATAAATATTATTTCACAATATTGCTCTTTTATTGGTCGGACATCAAACTCATAATTCTCTCTGTTCCTCCTCAGACGCTGTCTCTACACACATGACCCATACTGCATCTGGCTGCGGACAGGACGCTGTGCTGATGTGGCCCCAGGATTTAAGTAAGAGTGACATCACTTCCTGCTGCAGGATCAGTGATTGGTCATAACACACTAAACTCCCTGTCTGTGTTTTTATGATGAGCAGGGCGGGGTTTGAGCAGGACATCGATGGCGACCAATCACATTTATTTGACACATGCACCGGTAAGTGAGTCAGTGTCGCGTTACAGCAGTGATGCTTCAGTTCTGTCATATTTTAATGTCAGGTAAATGGGAATATTGTTCTAGGAAGTATATGAGAATATAACATGTTCAGTGCAGCAAAAAATGTATATACACTATTTTGCCAAAAGTATTGGGCCGCCCCTCCAAATCCCTGAGTTCAGGTGTTCAATCCCTTCATGGCCACAGGTGTATAAATCAAGCACTAGGCTTGCAGACGCTTCTACACACATTTGTGAAAGAATGGGTCGCTCTCAGGAGCTCAGTGAACTCAAGCGTGGGACCGTGATAGGTTGCCACCTGTGCAATAAGTCCATTCCTGACATTTCCTCACTACTAAATATTCCACGCTCAACTGTTAGTGGGATTATAACAGAGTGGAAGTGATTGGGGACAACAGCAACTCAGCCACGAAGTGGTAGGCCACGTAAAATCATAGAGCGGGGTCAGCGCATGCTGAGGGTCACAGTGCACAGAAGTCACCAACTTTCTGCAGAGTCAATAGCTCCAGACCTCCAAACTTCTGTGGCCTTCAGATGAGCTCAAGAACAGTGTGTAGAGAGCTTCATGGAATGGGTTTCCATGGCCGAGCAGCTCATCCAAGCCTTACATCACCAAGTGCAATGCAAAGCGTGGGATGCAGTGGTGTAAAGCACGCCGCCACTGGACTCTAGAGCAGTGGAGACGTGTTCTCTGGAGTGACCAATCACACTTCTCTGTCTGACAATCCCATGGACGAGTCTGGGTTTGGCGGTTGCCAGGAGAACGGGACTTGCCTGCCTGCATTGTGCCAAGTGTAAAGTTTTTCAGAGGTTGGGCTTGGCCCCTTAGTTCCAGTGAAAGGAACTCTTAATGCTTCAGCATACCAAGACATTTTGAACAATTTCATGCTCCCAACTTTGTGGGGACATATATATAGTGTATATATAAAGGTCACGTTTGCACATCCATCACTGTCATAATACTAACTGTTCTACTAATTTAAACTAATACTAATCTCATCTATATTTATATCTGCTCAGATGTGATGTCAGCAGCAGGAAGTGATGTGAACTCAGCTGTGGATTCAGTCTCTGGTCAGTGTCACACATTATGATCTCTTGTCTGATTATTAGTGTGTGAGGTTCAGTGCTAACATTAGTCAAGAGGGAATTTATAGTGTGTGTGTCGGTGTACCTGATGAAATACAGCAGTTGTGTCTGTGTCTGCAGGTGTGAAGCAGCTTCCTGATGCGGCGGGTCTGAGCGGTGGTTATCACTACACTCTGCTGGGCGTGTGTGTGCTGGTGGCGTTCGTACTGGGTGCGATCGTGTCGGGTTTACTGGTGTCGTGTTACTGCAGTCAGAGATCCCAGCAAGAACAAGAGTCCGAGGCATCACTTCCGCACGCGCTCTCGCTCAACAGCCTCGCCAAACTCAACCGCCTGCTGGACACCAAACCCGACAAGAGTGACGTCACTTCCTCCCAGATCTACAGCTCCGGCCCGCCCTGCCGGCAGCCGCCCATCAAACCACACACAACTGTGGAGGAAGAGATGGTCTCAACGCTGCCCACCCCGGATTCAACTCCCGAGCTGCCAATCAAAAACTTACAGTCTCTAAATAGCCAATGGGATAGAAGCCACACCCTCAGCTCCACCCTGCAGGCGTTTCCAACAAATCAGACACTTTCTATCAAACACACTCCCTCAGAAAACCTCAGCGATGACATATTCAAACACATCCAGCTTCCAGAAGGGCGTGACGTCACCGACCCAGGGTCGTACAGCCGGGCGTTACAGATGCCCACGTCATATTACAGTTGCCTAAAAGAGACGCCTGATACCACAATGCTTCAGCAGGTTACATTAGAAACGCTTCCTGAGCGGCCGGACGGCATCACAGGCCAATCACAGCGCAAACTCCTCATCAAAATGGGAAACGGGATCACAACGGCCCGGCAGCACACATTCAACCAGAAGTCGCCGCACACGGGCAACCTCTACGAGATACACAGGCCTCTGATCGCAGGCGGCTCGTGTCTGACGCGACAGCACAGCTACAGCGAGCCTCCTCTCCTCCAGCGGGCGGCCATCGTCAGACGCACGGCGTCGCTCAAACCACAGATCCCCCCTAAACCCATAAACATCCCCGCCAGAACACTACACCTGCCCTCTGCTGCCACACACAGCAAACACAACTACTGACCTCTGACCCCTCCTGACTCAGCACAGTACAACTAGAGGTCAAAGACAGCAGGTTGGGAATTGAATGCTAGCACAGTATATACTATAGCAAACATGATTCCTTATGTTCACCACAGACTTTATTACAGGCATTAACCAAAAACACATCCCTCAGGACGATAACTAACTTGTTTTGTTGAAGGTCAAGTCAAGTGCATTGCATTGTGGGATACAGTATTCCATCTTGGTATTTATTCACACACTGTGTCCAGTAAACATGCTGCAACTGGAACAGTTCAGAAAATGAGAAAACTCTGAATCGTGAGTGTGTTTGTGTGAGAGTGACACATGCAATAGTAATGTTTCTGTTTTCACGAGGAGGACATGAGACCCGGAGAGCGACACCAGCCAGATTGAGCCCATCAGTGCACTAGTAACATCTCACAAGCATCACATCAGACTGATACATAATCAAGGCAGAGGGATTAATTGCATTCATTGGTGCCTTACATGGTGACCTGAGGTCAGAGGTGATGATGCTGACACTAACCCATGACCCCTGCCCTCTCTAAGGGATGCTCCACATCACGGGACATCTTCTGGAGTATCATTGGCTGTTGATCAGCTGGTGCGGGACCGTCTGAAGAGCGTTACTCCATGAGCAGTTTCTCAGACAGGTTAAATCAGACCCAGCGCCAGACACACACAATGGCTTATTTTCAATATGAAAGTGATTGTGCGCTGGATATTTGCTTCTCTTTTATCACAGTCTTGGGCGTGTGAGAGATTAGCACCAACACTGGCTTTGATGCACTGGTAGTTTTTGTGCAGCGTCAGATTTGAATGTTTATCCCTCATTTCCTGTTCGTGGCTGTTTCTGCCCCATTGACTTCCATTAGAACCACATGTTCTGATGGCAAAGCCATGGCCATATAATCAAGCATTCTGATTGGTGGTGGTTTTTGGGAAGAGGTCAGATGTGTAATTGTTACAGTTGATCAGCAGGTGGCACCGTTAACCCTTTAGATAGGCCTGTGCTTAGTTTCTGGCTTTTATATGGAGTATAACGCATAAATAAATGAGGGATAAACATTCAAATCTGACGCTGCACAAAAACTACCAGTGCATCAAAGCCAGTGTTGGTGCTAATCTCTCACACGCCCAAGACTGTGATAAAAGAGAAGCAAATATCCAGCGCACAATCACTTTCATATTGAAAATAAGCCATTGTGTGTGTTTTTGAAAATCATTCATTAAAGAGTAAAAATCCTGGATTTTAAAAAAAACATGTAGTAGTTTTGATCATGACTTACGCAAACATCTTTACAGCAGTTTAATTGAGTGGATGTTTTCATCCCAAACATAACAAAAGATTGTGAATTTGCCCACAGTGTATTGTTTATAGTTTTTGAAAATGTTCAACGCATTTTCCCAAAATGTGTCAAAATAAGATTTATCACCAAAGGTTGTGGCCAAATTCAGACTCAACAGCACCCCATAGTGGACCAGAACATCCCCAACATCACATAAGGGTTAAATACATTTTTATAAAATCTGACCAAACACATTTTTATTTTTATTCAGGAGTTAAGAATATGCAAAACAATAACTTTTTGATAACAAATAAAAATATTGTGCAAACAAGCAAGGACTGGTGGTTGGTGGGACGTGACGTGGAGTTGGTAAAGGAAGACAGGAGAGGGCACTAGTGAGGCCCCCGATGCCCGCCCATGGCCCCGATGCCCCCCCCATGGCCCCCGATGCCCCGCCCATGGCCCCCCCGATGCCCGCCCATGGCCCCCCCGATGCCCGCCCATGGCCCCCCCGATGCCCCGCCCATGGCGCAGAGACTGGGTTAAATGTCACACAGAAGACAGAGAAATGTCTTTTTAGGAGCCTCTAAAAATGACTGGTGAAACATTTTACTTTAAAATAATTAAAACTGCATTTTGCTTGCAAAAAATACACTTGCTCAGAAAACGCAGATGGTTTTGCAATATTTTCAAAAGTATCTTCGGAGCAACAGGATGTGATGTCATGCTTGTTTTAATAAACTATGTACAATGATCAATAATGCTGTGCTCTCGCACTGTAGGTCGATTCTGAAGGATTTATTCTTTTAGACTCGTTTTGCAAAGTCCAAAATAAGCACAAACTTTTATTGATTTTTTGTTTTAGTAAGCAAGACCTCATATCTTCAGTCATTGTGCTTCTCCAGTAAATGTGTCTTGATTTCATAATGTTTAGATATTTGAGCTGGAAAACAGACACACTGAGGAAGAGACTCATGTTCGGTCCTCTGCTCGTCTTATCACTGCACAGAATCACAGGTCAGAGTTCACTGTAGAAGACACAATGATTTCATGTTTGTGTACCTGCCGCCCTGTGTGTGTGACAGTAGCTCCGCCCACCTGATCAGCAGAGGCCGTGATTGGTGCAGCCTGAGGGTTTGTGTGTTAATTGTATGTTTAATAAGAGCACTATATTCTGTGAGATGTGTATGAATCTGTGAACTCAGGCCACTGTGTGTAATCTGAATCATTAATGATAATAAACACTGGCTATGCACTTAATAAAAACATTGCTAAAAGATGCTAATGCTCAAAATGCCATATTTCAGTGTTTTCACTAGATCACATGATCTCTTCAGATCCTGATGGACGGGCGGTTACCTGTGCAGTCATTAGTGAGTATTTGACTTTATTCTCTTTTATATCATCAGTAATACAGAAGCAGAGATGATGTGTGTAATTTATTCATGGCTCAAGTTTTATGCTATTTATCAGTTCTGCTTTAATTATAGAACACACTGCATTAATATCTAACACACACACACACACCTCTTCAGTCTTAAACTGTATATACATTTAAAATAAATTCAACCTGCATAGAAACAGCTTCAGCTTAATCATGTTCAAACTTCATATACGATAAATAAGAGTTTGATCAGCACACTTTATTCAATGCTCAGTGTTTCACTGCAGCCGGTGGTCATTTATAAGCGTTGGCTTTGTGTTTGGGCAGAAAACTGAAGTTTTTCGGCACCGGTCCCAACAGCATCTCACTGCAGAGCACACAGAACAAAACAGGACGTTACTTTATTTAATTAGACATTAGTAAATGAGTATATAAATTCATAAACTAAATCATAACAAATGCAAAACACGTATCAGTTCATCAGATTAATAAGAGATGATCTGTCAATGTTTCCATCAAAAGATGAAAAAACTGTACTTCTGTACAAAATTGGTATAACACAAAACATTTGCAAATAAGCAGTGTGTTCAAGAGAAAAGAATCATCACTTCCAGAGAAACTAAATCGAAACACACTCAGAGCGTCAGGCGAAACACACACTCAGAGTGTCAGGCGAAACACACACTAAAGGCGTCAGTCAAAACACGCACATAGAGAGCGTCAGGCGAAACACGCACTCAGAGCGTCAGGCGAAACACACACTAAAGGCGTCAGTCAAAACACGCACACAGAGAGCGTCAGGCGAAACACGCACTCAGAGCGTCAGGCAAAACACGCACACAGAGAGCGTCAGGCGAAACACGCACTCAGACCGTCAGGCGAAACACGCACTCAGACCGTCAGGCGAAACACGCACTCAGACCGTCAGGCGAAACACGCACTCAGAGCTTCAGGCGAAACACGCACTCAGTGCGTCAGGCGAAACACGCACTCAGTGCGTCAGGCGAAACACGCACTCAGAGCGCCAGGCGAAACACGCACTCAGAGCGCCAGGCGAAACACGCACTCAGTGCGTCAGGCGAAACACGCACTCAGAGCGTCAGGCGAAACACGCACTCAGTGCGTCAGGCGAAACACGCACTCAGTGCGTCAGGCTAAACACGCACTCAGTGCGTCAGGCGAAACAGAGTGTCAGGCGAAACACGCACACTAAGAGCGTCAGGCGAAACACGCACACTCAGAGCGTCAGGCGAAACACGCACACTAAGAGCGTCAGGCGAAACACGCACACTAAGAGCGTCAGGCGAAACACGCACTCAGAGCGTCAGGCGAAACACACTAGAGCGTCAGGCGAAACACACTAGAGCGTCAGGCGAAACACACACTAGAGCGTCCGGCGAAACACACAGGCGAGGAAACACACTAGAGCGTCAGGCGAAACACGCACACTAAGAGCGTCAGGGGAAACGCACTCAGAGCGTCAGGCGAAACACACTAGAGCGTCAGGCGAAACACACTAGAGCGTCAGGCGAAACACACTAGAGCGTCAGGCGAAACACGCACACTAAGAGCGTCAGGCGAAACACGCACACTCAGAGCGTCAGGGGAAACGCACACTCAGAGCGTCAGGAAACGCACACTCAGAGCGTCAGGCGAAATACACTCAGCGAAACACTCAGAGGCGCAAAACACACACACTAAGGGCGTCAGGCGAAACACACTCAGAGCATCAGGTGAAACACTCACACACACACTCAGAGCATCAAGCAAAACACACACACTCAGGGCATCAGGTGAAAAACACACTCAAGAGCGTAAGGCGAAACACACTCAGAGAGCGTCAGGCGAAACACACTCAGAGAGCGTCAGGCGAAACACGCACTAGAGCGTCAGGCGAAACACACACTCAGAGCGTCAGGCGAAACACACTCAGAGCGTCAGGCGAAACACACACTCAGAGCGTCAGGCGAAACACACACTCAGAGCGTCAGGCGAAACACACACACTAAGGGCGTCAGGCGAAACACACTCAGAGCATCAGGTGAAACACTCACACACACACTCAGAGCATCAAGCAAAACACACACACTCAGGGCATCAGGTGAAAAACACACTCAAGAGCGTAAGGCGAAACACACTCAGAGAGCGTCAGGCGAAACACGCACTAGAGCGTCAGGCGAAACACACTCAGAGCGTCAGGCGAAACACACTCAGAGCGTCAGGCGAAACACACACTCAGAGCGTCAGGCGAAACACACACTCAGAGCGTCAGGCGAAACACACACACTAAGGGCGTCAGGCGAAACACACACACACACACACAGATCGTCAGGCGAAACACACACAGCATCAGGCGAAACACTCACACACACTCAGAGCATCAAGCAAAACACACACACTAAGGGCGTCAGGCGAAAAACACACTCAGGGCATCAGGCGAAAAACACACACTCAAGAGCATCAGGCGAAACACACTCAGAGAGCGTCAGGCGAAACACACTCAGAGAGCGTCAGGCGAAACACACTCAGAGAGCGTCAGGCGAAACACACTCAGAGAGCGTCAGGCGAAACGCGCACTCAGAGCGTCAGGCGAAACGCACACTCAGAGCGTCAGGCGAAACACGCACACTCAGAGCGTCAGGCGAAACACGCACTCAGAGCGTCAGGCGAAACACACTCAGAGCGTCAGGCGAAACACACTCAGAGCGTCAGGCGAAACACACTCAGAGCGTCAGGCGAAACACACACACTAAGGGCATCAGGCGAAACACTCAGAGCGTCAGGCAAAACACACACTAAGGGCATCAGGTGAAAAACACACTCAAGAGCGTAAGGCGAAAACACACTCAGAGAGGCGTCAGGCGAAACACACTCAGAGAGCGTCAGGCGAAACACACTCAGAGAGCGTCAGGCGAAACACGCACTAGAGCGTCAGGCGAAACACACACTCAGGGCATCAGGCGAAACGCACACTCAGAGCGTCAGGCGAAACACGCACACTCAGAGCGTCAGGCGAAACACGCACTCAGAGCGTCAGGCGAAACACACTCAGAGCGTCAGGCGAAACACACTCAGAGCGTCAGGCGAAACACACACACTAAGGGCATCAGGCGAAACACTCAGAGCGTCAGGCAAAACACACACACTAAGGGCATCAGGTGAAAAACACACTCAAGAGCGTAAGGCGAAACACACTCAGAGAGCGTCAGGCGAAACACACTCAGAGAGCGTCAGGCGAAACACACTCAGAGAGCGTCAGGCGAAACACGCACTAGAGCGTCAGGCGAAACACACACTCAGAGCGTCAGGCGAAACACGCACACTCAGAGCGTCAGGCGAAACACACTCAAAGCGTCAGGCGAAACACACTCAGAGTGTCAGGCGAAACACACACTCAAAGCGTCAGGCGAAACACACACACTCAGAGCGTCAGGCGAAACACACACTCAGAGCGTCAGGCGAAACACACACTCAGAGCGTCAGGCGAAACACACTCAGAGTGTCAGGCGAAACACACACACTAAGGGCGTCAGGCGAAACACACACTCAGAGCATCAAGCGAAACACTCAGAGCGTCAGGCAAAACACACACACTAAGGGCGTCAGGCGAAACACACACACACACACACAGAGCGTCAGGCGAAACACACACAGCATCAGGCGAAACACACACACACACTCAGAGCATCAAGCGAAACACACTAAGGGCGTCAGGCGAAACACACTCAGAGCATCAGGTGAAACACTCACACACACACTCAGAGCATCAAGCAAAACACACACACTAAGGGCGTCAGGCGAAAAACACACTCAGGGCATCAGGTGAAAAACACACACTCAAGAGCGTCAGGCGAAAAACACACACTCAAGAGCGTCAGGCGAAACACTCAGAGAGCGTCAGGCGAAACACTCAGAGAGCGTCAGGCGAAACACTCAGAGAGCGTCAGGCGAAACACTCAGAGAGCGTCAGGCGAAACACACTCAGAGTGTCAGGCGAAACACACTCAGAGTGTCAGGCTAAACACACACTCAAAGCGTCAGGCGAAACACACACACTCAGAGCGTCAGGCGAAACACACACTCAGAGCGTCAGGCGAAACACACTAAGGGCGTCAGGCGAAACACACTAAGGGCGTCAGGCGAAACACTCAGAGCGTCAGGCAAAACACACACTAAGGGCGTCAGGCGAAACACACACACACAGAGCGTCAGGCGAAACACTCACACACACTCAGAGCATCAAGCTAAACACACACACTAAGGGTGTCAGGCGAAACACTCAGAGCATCAGATGAAACACTCACACACACTCAGAGCATCAAGCGAAACACACACACTAAGGGCGTCAGGCGAAACACACTCAGAGCATCAGATGAAACACTCACACACACACACTCAGAGCATCAAGCAAAACACACACACTAAGGGCGTCAGGCAAAACACACTCAGGGCATCAGGTGAAAAACACACTCAAGAGCGTCAGGCGAAACACACACTCAGAGAGCGTCAGGCGAAACACACACTCAGAGAGCGTCAGGCGAAACACACACTCAGAGAGCGTCAGGCGAAACACACACTCAGAGAGCGTCAGGCGAAACACTCAGAGAGCGTCAGGCGAAACACACTCAGAGAGCGTCAGGCGAAACACACTCAGAGAGCGTCAGGCGAAACACACTCACACACACAGAGCGTCAGGCAAAACACACACACACAGAGCATCAGGCGAAACACACACTCAAAGCGTCAGGCGAAACACACACTCAGAGCGTCAGGCGAAACACACACTCAGAGCGTCAGGCGAAACACACACTCAGAGCGTCAGGCGAAACACACACTCAGAGCATCAGGTGAAACACACACACACACACACTCAGAGCATCAAGCAAAACACACACACTAAGGGCGTCAGGCAAAAAACACACACTCAGGGCATCAGGTGAAAAACACACTCAAGAGCGTCAGGCGAAACACACTCAGAGAGCGTCAGGCGAAACACACTCAGAGAGCGTCAGGCGAAACACACTCAGAGAGCGTCAGGCGAAACACACTCAGAGAGAGCGTCAGGCGAAACACACTCAGAGAGAGCGTCAGGCGAAACACACTCAGAGAGCGTCAGGCGAAACACTCAGAGAGCGTCAGGCGAAACACACTCAGAGCATCAGGTGAAACACTCACACACACACTCAGAGAGCGTCAGGCGAAACACACACTCAGAGAGCGTCAGGCGAAACACACACTCAGAGAGCGTCAGGCGAAACACACACTCAGAGAGCGTCAGGCGAAACACACACAGCGTCAGGCGAAACACACACTAAGAGCGTCAGGTGAAACACACTCTCACACACACACAGAGTATCAGGCAAAACACACACACACACAGAGCATCAGGCGAAACACACACTCAAAGCGTCAGGCGAAACACACACTCAGAGAGCGTCAGGCGAAACACACACTCAGAGAGCGCCAGGCGAAACACACACAGCGTCAGGCGAAACACACACTAAGAGCGTCAGGCGAAACACTAACAGCGTCAGGCGAAACACACACACACAGCAGCGCCAAACACACACACACTCAGAGCGCAAACACAGGCGTCAAAACACACACTCAGAGCGTCAGGCGAAACACACACTCAGAGCGTCAGGCGAAACACAGAGCGTTAGGCGAAACACACACTCAGAGCGTCAAGCGAAACACACACTAAGGGCGTCAAGCGAAACACACACTAAGGGCGTCAGGCGAAACACACTCAGAGCATCAGGTGAAACACTCACACACACACTCAGAGCATCAAGCAAAACACACACACTAAGGGCGTCAGGCAAAAAACACACACTCAGGGCATCAGGTGTAAAACACACACTCAAGAGCGTCAGGCGAAACACACTCAGAGAGCGTCAGGCGAAACACACTCAGAGAGCGTCAGGCGAAACACACTCAGAGAGCGTCAGGCGAAACACACTCAGAGAGCATCAGGCGAAACACACTCAGAGAGCATCAGGCGAAACACACTCAGAGAGCGCCAGGCGAAACACACTCAGAGAGCGTCAGGCGAAACACACTCAGAGAGCGTCAGGCGAAACACACTCAGAGAGCGTCAGGCGAAACACACTCAGAGCGCGTCAGGCGAAACACACTCACAGAGCGTCAGGCGAAACACACTCAGAGCGCGTCAGGCCAAACACACTCACAGAGCGTCAGGCGAAACACACACTCAGAGAGCGTCAGGCCAAACACACACAGCGTCAGGCGAAACACACTCTCACACACACACAGAGTGTCAGGCAAAACACACACACACACAGAGCATCAGGCGAAACACACACTCAAAGTGTCAGGCGAAACACACTCAGAGCATCAAGCGAAACACACACTAAGGGTGTCAGGCGAAACACTCAGAGCATCAAGCGAAACACACACACTAAGGGCATCAGGCGAAACACACACTCAAGAGCGTCAGGCGAAACACTCAGGGCATCAGGCGAAAAACACTCAAGAGCGTCAGGCGAAACACTCAGGGTGTCAGGCGAAACACTCAGAGAACGTCAGGTGAAACACACACAGAGTGTCAGGCGAAACACACACACAGCGTCAGGCGAAACACACACACACAGCGTCAGGCGAAACGCACTCAGAGCGTCAGGCGAAACACACTAAGAGCGTCAGGCGAAACACACTCTCTCACACACACACACACACACACACACACACTCAGAGCGTCAGGCGAAACACACACACTCAGAGCGTCAGGCGAAACACACACACTCAGAGTGTCAGGCGAAACACACACACTCAGAGCGTCAGGCGAAACGCACACACTCAGAGCGTCAGGTGAAACACTCAGGGCATCAGGCGAAAAACACACTCAAGAGCGTCAGGCGAAACACACTCAGGGTGTCAGGCGAAACACACACACACACACACACACACAGCGTCAGGCGAACACACACACACAGCGTCAGGCGAAACACACACACACACAGCGTCAGGCAAAACACACACTAAGTGCATCAGGCGAAACACACACTAAGTGCATCAGGCGAAACACACTCTCTCTCACACACACACACACACACACACACACACACACAGAGCGTCAGGCGAAACACACACTCAGAGCGTCAGGCGAAACACACACACTCAGAGCGTCAGGCGAAACACACACACTCAGAGTGTCAGGCGAAACACACACACACACACACACACACACACACACAGTGTCAGGCGAAACACACACACACACACACACACACACAGCATCAGGCGAAACACACTCAGAGTATCAGGCGAAACGCACACACACACACACACAGTGTCAGGCAAAACACACACACACACAGAGCATCAGGCGAAACACACACTCAAAGTGTCAGGCGAAACACACTCAGAGCATCAAGCGAAACACACACTAAGGGCGTCAGGCGAAACACTCAGAGCATCAAGCGAAACACACACACTAAGGGCATCAGGCGAAACACACACTCAGAGCGTCAGGTGAAACACTCAGGGCATCAGGCGAAAAACACACTCAAGAGCGTCAGGCGAAACACTCAGGGTGTCAGGCGAAACACTCAGAGAACGTCAGGTGAAACACACACAGAGTGTCAGGCGAAACACACACACACACAGCGTCAGGCGAAACACACACACACAGCGTCAGGCGAAACGCACTCAGAGCGTCAGGCGAAACACACTAAGAGCGTCAGGCGAAACACACTCACACACACACACACACACACACTCAGAGCGTCAGGCGAAACACACACTCAGAGCGTCAGGCGAAACACACACACTCAGAGTGTCAGGCGAAACACACACACTCAGAGCGTCAGGCGAAACGCACACACTCAGAGCGTCAGGTGAAACACTCAGGGCATCAGGCGAAAAACACACTCAAGAGCGTCAGGCGAAACACACTCAGGGTGTCAGGCGAAA
Source organism: Paracanthobrama guichenoti (assembly GCA_018749465.1). Classification (NCBI taxonomy): domain Eukaryota; kingdom Metazoa; phylum Chordata; class Actinopteri; order Cypriniformes; family Gobionidae; genus Paracanthobrama; species Paracanthobrama guichenoti. The sequence goes on along the minus strand of JAGHMJ010000035.1, from coordinate 2,846,071 downwards.
CACACACACACACACACACACACACAGCGTCAGGCGAACACACACACACAGCGTCAGGCGAAACACACACACACAGCGTCAGGCGAAACACACACTAAGTGCATCAGGCGAAACACACTCTCTCTCACACACACACACACACACACACAGAGCACAGGCGAAACACACACACTCAGAGCGTCAGGCGAAACACACACACTCAGAGCGTCAGGCGAAACACACACACTCAGAGTGTCAGGCGAAACACACACACACACACACACACACACACACACACACACAGTGTCAGGCGAAACACACACACACACACACACACACAGCATCAGGCGAAACACACTCAGAGTGTCAGGCGAAACACACACACATACACACAGTGTCAGGCGAAACACACACACACAGTGTCAGGCGAACACACACACACAGTGTCAGGCACACACACACACACACACACACACACACAGAGCGTCAGGCGAAACACACACACTCAGAGCGTCAGGCGAAACACACACACTCAGAGCGTCAGGCGAAACACACACACTCAGAGTGTCAGGCGAAACACACACACACACACACACACACACACACACACACACACACACAGTCATGTTCTCTTGAGTTGGGATGCTGGTTTTGGGAACACAATCGTGTGAGACGGTTTTGGAGGGAATTAAACCAAATTATTCTGATGACAGACTTTGTCTAATGTTGACCAAACCAACATCTGAGATGCTGCGATGCCATTGGTCCACTGGTTAGGCTAGTTATCCAATCACAGCTTCTGCTGAGCCAAAGTCACATGAGGGTTTGAGGGATTTATTTGGTAAATGTGCTGCCATTGTAGTTTATGTGCTTATTAGTCTTCTTATGGATTAAAAAAAATATGTTTTTATGTGCATTTTTAGAATTTATGCACATCTTCACATTTCCATCCAGTGTTATGCGCAAAATGTGCATTAAAAATAGGTGGATGGAAACATGGCTAATGTAACCGAAAATAACTTTTGGACCTGTACCGCTCTTCATCAGTGATCTGTGCGTCACCTGATCTGAATCCAGTCGCCCACGTGTTGACTGGCCATCAGAGACTCCATGTAATCTCGGCCCATGTAGAACGGCGGTCGCTCGTTGATCTTCTGCGGGACTCTCTCCAACAATCCCACGGGAATATACCTGAGCACACATGAACATGGAACATCATGAGGGTGAGTAACAGTCACAGAGTATTCGCTTCTCTTTCAAACTCATCACCTGCACAGGAAAGAGAGCCACTCCAACAGGAAACTGCGCGTCTTCTCTACGCCCTGCGTGTCGGAGCCCCAGTGCTCGAGGCCGTAGTTGCTGAAGTCGCGCAGGATGTCCAAACGCTCGCCGGAGGAAATGTCCCAGTGCCTGCTCTCCTTGATCTCCGTGAAGAGCCACGGCTTGATCAGCGCGCCCCTGCCAAACAGGAAGTAGTTATTTCAGCACAGAACAGACACAGACGGTGCAGTCAAAGCAGACGCCGGCAGACTGACCTCGCCACCATGATCCCCGACACTCCCGTTTCTCTGGCCTTCATGGCATCTTCATACGTCAGAATATCTCCGTTCCCTGTGGGAAACACAGCACAGCACATCAAAGCATCTCGAGTGTGGCGTGTCTGCATCATCCGCCGGCGACGACGGTGTCTTACCAAACAGCGGCACGGGAGCGGCAAGTTTAGAGCAGGTGTCGATATACTCCCAGTCGGCTGACTTCGTGTAACGCTGTTCACGTGATCTGCCGTGCAGCTGCGGAGGAGAAAACAGACCATGATTCGTCACGATGAAGGCGACTCAAGTACGGCTGCTGAAGGCGGTGTCCTACCGTAATGAGCGACACGCCCCACTTCTTCATCTCGGGGATCAGCTTGTGTGCAACGTTGCAATTCTGCTGAACTCCCGTACGGATCTTCACCGTTAAAGGAACGTCCAGCACCTGCGGAGGAGCAAAGAAGACACATGACACACAGCAACACCTGGACACGGATCAGCGCTTACATATCCCGTCTATAATCAGATCGATCGGACTGAACCTTCATTGAGAGGGGTGCTGCAGACCTGAAATAATTCAATCAATAGGAAAAACTCAGCGTGTAAATGTTCGATTCATCTCAATCAGATTCTAAAATACCTTGATTAAAATTATTAACTCTTATTGTATAAAAAAAATATTTCTTTGTGTTAGGAGTATAGACTAAAAAAATATGGACGTAGTGTCCGTGACGTCACCCATAGGATTCTGGGCCCTAATTATCAACAGAGCGTGCACACAGATTTGTGCGTAATGAGCACGTAAGAGCAGTTTCACGCAAAGTGTGGGATCTACCAACATGTACTTACATGTAGAAATGTGTGTAAATATAAGCACACCTCTGAGCGTGCTTACGCAGAGAATCTAGTGGTACAACAGTGACACTACACATAAAAAGCATTTAAGAGTGTCACAGTATGCATTAAGCGGTCCACATATGCCCTGTGTTTATCATTTTTGTAGTTTTAAACACGATGCATAATTGATGTCAAACCCTATAAAAGGCAATTATTTTCTTTGGCCCCAACTTACATCCAGTTCCCTTACCGAAATCCTCAACAAGCCGAAATAAAATGGGGTTTTCATGCTCTCGCCAGATTCCCAAACATAATCGGAGCCACAGACTGCACCATCAACCAATATATTTAATGATGTAAATAGAAAAGGGTGTCATCCTGAAAGCATTCTTTAGAAATGTTGGCCCATATTGATAGGATAGCATCTTGCAGTTGATGGAGATTTGTGGGATGCACATCCAGGGCACGAAGCTCCCGTTCCACCACATCCCAAAGATGCTCTATTGGGTTGAGATCTGGTGACTGTGGGGGCCATTTTAGTACAGTGAACTCATTGTCATGTTCAAGAAACCAATTTGAAATGATTGGAGCTTTGTGACATGGTGCATTATCCTGCTGGAAGTAGCCATCAGAGAATGGGTACATGGTGGTCATAAAGGGATGGACATGGTCAGAAACAATGCTCAGGTAGGCCGTGGCATTTAAACGATGCCCAATTGGCACTAAGGGGCCTAAAGTGTGCCAAGAAAACATCCCCCACACCATTACACCACCACCACCAGCCTGCACAGTGGTAACAAGGCATGATGGATCCATGTTCTCATTCTGTTTACACCAAATTCTGACTCTACCATCTGAATGTCTCAACAGAAATCGAGACTCATAAGACCAGGAAACATTTTTCCAGTCTTCAACTGTCCAATTTTGGTGAGCTTGTGCAAATTGTAGCCTCTTTTTCCTATTTGTAGTGGAGATGAGTGGTACCCGGTGGGATCTTCTGCTGTTGTAGCCCATCCGCCTCAAGGTTGTGTGTGTTGTGGCTTCACAAATGCTTTGCTGCATACCTCGGTTGTAACGAGTGGTTATTTCAGTCAAAGTTGCTCTTCTATCAGCTTGAATCAGTCGGCCCATTCTCCTCTGACCTCTAGCATCAACAAGGCATTTTCGCCCACAGGACTGCCGCATACTGGATGTTTTTCCCTTTTCACACCATTCTTTGTAAATCCTAGAAATGGTTGTGCGTGAAAATCCCAGTAACTGAGCAGATTGTGAAATACTCAGACCGGCCCGTCTGGCACCAACAACCATGCCACGCTCAAAATTGCTTAAATCACCTTTCTTTCTCATTCTGACATTCAGTTTGGAGTTCAGGAGATTGTCTTGACCAGGACCACACCCCTAAATGCATTGAAGCAACTGCCATGTGATTGGTTGATTAGATAATTGCATTAATGAGAAATTGAACAGGTGTTCCTAATAATCCTTTAGGTGAGCGTATGAAGTCTTTGATTATACTCATGGCATTATTGCAGCAGCTTTCTCCAGCTCTAAATGCAATACATACATGCTAATGATTATGTGAATCGGATTGTGACGTTAGGCTTCATATAAACAGAACTTGCAGAATCTGAGGACTGGATTCACTGCGATTGATGAAAATGCGTGCATGTCAACAAACCTACCAATGTCCAAAGATGCAGCTCAACGCCATGACACAAGACAAACATCACCCAACACACTCTTTAAACACACTTCACACTGATGATGGAGGTTTCTCGGTTCACTCACAGAGTTCATCCCCCTCACGATCTGCTCAAATTTGGTGGTTCGTGTCATGAGGCCACATCCGCCGCCCTGAAGAAACACAAATCAGTTCATCACTGCGAAAGCTGCTGCTCTTCCCCTGTTGTGCTGAAAATATTCAGGGTCAAGCTGACCTACTTTCATTTACATGCTTTTCGCCAAAAATCAACACTAAAGAGTCATGTAAAAACCTCTACTCATGGACTAAAAGAATATTAAACTCATATGATTTAAAAACAACAGTTCCGCCCTTTGTGTAAATGTGACGTACATATTCAATATTAGCTGTACAGACACAAACTAAAAGCATTTCTTTTGACTACTTGAAGTTACTATTTGCAAGTACAGCTATGTATAAGTAGTATTTATGATTTGTACATTATTTCTAGTATTTATTAGGGGTTAAGCATCGAAGATGCAGAGGCACCTATTGAAATCGTTAGATTTCTTATTATCCCGCCATGGGAGTCTATGGCAGCCCATAGAACCGCTTGAGGGAAAGTTATGAAATGTGTCACACTGATAGAGGTCAGTACCAATAGTAACTACACCAAATTTGGAGTCTCTAACTCAATACCTCTAGCGCCACCGCCTGTCCAAAGGCTATTTTTGCTTATAACTTCTGAACCAAAAATCATAAAAGTGGTCTCGTTAAATTCGGGATGTCATGCCGAGTCGACTGATATCCGATATCGGCCATTTTGGCTGTCAGCCATTTTGAATTATGTGCTAAAATGCTGTATTTTATGAACACATGAACAAATTGTTCCTAAACTCGGTATGGGTCATCACCACGATGCCCTGAAGGAGCCTGAGAAGTTTCGAAACAGCGCCAGCTAGTGGAGATTTTTTTTTTTCAAATGCTTATAACTTTGGGTGTGGTTGACTTATTTACAGGGGACTAACTTTTTTTGTCTCCTGAATCCTTGCCGAGTCCAACAATACCAGACTTGCCAGGTTTCGGCGTATGGTTTGTGCAGCGTGGTAATTTAGCGCTTATAAAACATTAGCTGATATCTTCGAAACCGCTAGTCCGATTGAGACGAAACCAGCGTCAGAAGTTCGGAAACATAGGTCGATAGCTCTATAATGTTGCCCAAATGTCAAAATATTAATAGCAAGGGGGAGTAAAATCCAATCAAAGTCAGATGTCAGTCATTTTTTATGTGTTTTTTCATATAAAGGTCTATAACTCCAAAACGAGTTATGGTTTTCACCAAAATTGTAAAACTGACACACGTATGTATGGGCTCATTCCGAGGACACATATAAAAATGGCCTCTTGGTGGCGCTATAATAGAACAAAACATGAAATTCCCATTGACTACGATGCATTTTTCAGCCTGTTTGCCTTAAATCATCTTAAAATGTGTTTAATTGCTCATTGCTGCAGTTGATCTGACACTTCCAGCCATTGTGGCATGTCTTGTCTTTGCGCTTGGCCCCGATAATGGCTGCTTGCAGCTAAATTTGCTATTTGTAATTGGTGTAAATAGCCTCTGCGTTTTTGTTTAGTCTGGTTCTCAAACACTTGTGAGGGTTAAATGTGTTCTCACACTCATTTGCAGTGCTGACACTAGTCATTGAGATCCAAAAACAAACAGCAAATTCTCCTTTGATTCAGAAGACAAACGCATTTCACATTTCACAGACCAACTATGATAAAGGTTTTTTACATAAGTGTTGATTTTTGGCGAATTGCATGGAAACCAAATGGAGGTTAGTTTGACCATCGTAGTCACAGAAACTTGTACCGGCTTTCCAAAACACGAAAGTTTGCATGCGCATTCATGACCCCAATGAGAAAAATGTCAAGAAATAAATAGTTGAATATTTTAGTGTTTCAGAATCACATTTTGGTCAAATCGTGTGTATAGTGAATCATGGATGGTGATGGCGCGTTCACTATGAACTGCAGGAATAAGACAGGTTATTAATGATATGAGAAAAAAACATTCATTTGTGCCTGATCTTTTCCTGTAATATCATCTAAATGACCTCTCCGCCGGGTTTCCTGTACGTCACCTTCTTGTAAACGAGATCGATGGGGCAGCCGGAGTTTATATCCACAAAATCCACATCGATGTTCTGATTGAGCAGCTCGGCACATCTGGTCATGGTGTCGGGAAAACAGCCTTCCAGCTGCAACACAGATCATGCGGGAGTTACCATACATACAAGGTTACTGTCACAATTACACGTGGGAAAGTCAGAATCAGCCTGACATTATCAGGTGTAATGTGCCGCACCTGGACGCCGAACAGATCTTCGGTGGCGTGTCTCTTGAGAAGAGCCCACTCGGACGCCTGACCCTGCAGCAGATTGGTGCACATGGCCATTTCTCCACACGTGATGTCGGCTCCGGAGCGTTTGCACACGCGCCGGAGCGGCAGATTCCCGCACTGCACAGAAAACACCCAATGAGCTGCGAGAGACACGCCTCACGGGAACTTACCGACGGCACACTGAACCGGGAGAGTTTACCGTAGTGAGAGGAGCCAGATACAGCTTCTCTGTGAAATCCACCTGAGATCAGAGCATACAAGACCAGACTTCAGAATGAAATACTAGTGGAAAACAGATTAATATATAATACACAAAATATTAAAAAATTATCCTTTAGATCAAAAATGCATAGAGGAGGAAAAAAAAACTAATAAATTAGTGCCATCCCATCCATTTGATTTGCATTTGGCTGTTAGTTGGTGTTTTATGCCATGCCAGCATCCTCGACTATATATACACCGATCAGCCACAACATTATGACCTAATATTGTGTTGGTCCCCCTGACCCGTCGAGGCATGGACTCCTCTAGACCCCTGAAGGTGTGCTGTGGTGTCTGGCACCAAGATGTTAGCAGCAGATCCTTTAAGTCCTGTAAGTTGTGAGGTGGGGCCTCCACGGATTGGACTTGTTTGTTCAGCACATCCCACAGATGCTCGATTGGATTGAGATCTGGGGAGTTTGGAGGCCAAGTCAACGCCTCAAACTCGTTGTTGTGCTCCTCAAACCATTCCTGAAGCATTTGTGCTTTGTGTCAGGAGCATTATCCTGCTGGAAGAGCCACAGCCACCAGGGAATACCGTTTCCATGAAAGGCTGTACATGGTCTCAACAATGCTTAGGTAGGTGGTACGTGTCAAAGTAACATCCACATGGATGGCAGGACCCAAGGTTTCCCAGAAGAACATTGCCCAAAGCATCACACTGCCTCCGCCGGCTCGCCTTCTTCCCATAGTGCATCCTGGTGCCATGTGTTCCCCAGGGAA
>JAGHMJ010000035.1:2831151-2833651 GCA_018749465.1 Paracanthobrama guichenoti | reverse complement strand
GTTTCATCTGACATTATGAGACATCGTACATTATCAGATATTCTCGGACATTATCGGATATTATCGGACATTATCGGACATTATGAGACATTATCATACATTATCAGATATTATCGGACATTATCGGATATTATCGGACATTATCGGATATCATTGGACATTCAGACATTATCGGATATATTGGACATTATCGGATTGTACCAGACATTATCGGACATTATCAGACATTATCCGATTATATTGGACATTCTCAGATATTATCAGACATTATCGGATATAACCAGACATTATCAAACTTGATCACATTATATCGGGCATGATCAGACATTATCAGATACAATCAGACATACATGAATCTGAATGTGCATCCGGTCTTTATTCCTCTGGTGAACCCAGTCTCTCTAATTTGGCACTGAAGCGTTTCTTGCTGCTGTCTAAAACAGCGATGCCGCTCTTCTGGAAGTCGTAGCCCAGCCGGTTGAGGTCTTGCAGCCGCTGCCTGATGCTGACGAGACTGAAGTCCAGGACCTTGGGCTTCTGCACGATCTGCTGCGCGTGGACCCCGGCCTCGATCAGACAGTCCAGCTTCTCATTGAGCCGCTCCGAGGAGATGAACAGCACCAGGGAATAGTTCAGGATCATGGCTTTGAAGTCGTCGGCACCGCAGCCCAGAGACCGGAGCTTCCGGCGCAGGCTCTCCGAGTTCTTCTTCAGGCTCTCGTGCGACAAGTCCAGGATCTGAGCACCGTGGCTCAGGAATAAAACCAGTGCCTCGGAATTACTCAGACTCAAAGAGCTCATCAGGAAGTCCACGTTGGCGCGGATGCGGTTAGTGCTGCGGATGAAGATGTACAGGTTCCTGGAGATGATGGTTCTGGCGAACTGCTGGGGGTCGTTCCCGCCCAGACTCACGCAGACAGCCTGCAGGAGCTCCACCATATTCCGGTTCAGCTTCACGCTGTTGGAGAAGGTCCGCGGCGCCGTGGTCAGCAGCCGGTGCAGGTCTTTAGCCGTGATTCCCAGCGACATCAGGAACACGATGTTCTCCTGCAGGTTTTTGTTGTCACTGGAGCGGAAAAAGGACTCAGGCGAGCGCGACAGGATCCCCACCACCTCACGGTCGCTCTTGAAGACGTTCCTCCACAGCGTCCAGCGCTCCTCCAGGTGCTCGCAGGTGCGGGTAATGGACCGCGGGAAGCGTGAGATGATGCTGGCGATGGTCTCCGGATCGGCGCCTTTGCTCTTCAGGAAGTGGGCGAGACCTTGTTCGTTGGTAAGCTGCTTTCTGAGGACGCCCGGTTGCCGGCGACGGGCCGATGGAAGGTCCACTCCCATGCTGGACAGGTTCTCCAGAAGAGATTTGTTCTCTAAGTTCACCTGAGGAAGGACGAAAGTCGTCTGTTTGGAGCTGCAGAAGCGAGACACCACAGGAAGTGATGCACATCTCCTGACGGGCCACAGGAAGAAGAGGATCTGCCTCTGTGCCATCACTCAGCGCACCTGCTGAAGAGAGAGGAGATCACTTTACTATAGGAGCTCACAGCACGATTAACTGTTAAAAGATGCCGATTTGGATTCAAATAATCACGCAATCTTATTCCTAAAAGACAACGATTCATCTACGTTAATACAATTTTTATGAATCACTTTGGCATATTTTGTACTGAATGTAAGAGTCCACAAAAATGAAACAGGTGTCATATTAAGCACCTTCATTTCTATGTTGTAAAGTGTTTAACCACTTTTATCAGACATTATCGGACACTATCGGACATTATCAGACATTATCGGACACTATCGGGCACTGTCGGACATTATCAGACATTTTCGGATACTATTGGACATTATCAGAAATCATCGGACACTATCGGATATTATCAGACATTTTCGGACACTATCGGACATTATCAGACATTATTGGACACTATCGGACACTATCAGACATTATTGGACATTGTCAGACATTATCAGACATTACTGGACACTGTCAGACATTATCAGACATTATCTAACACTATCAGATATTATCAGACACTATCAGACATTTTTGGACACTATCGGACATTATCAGACATTATTGGACATTGTCAGACATTATCAGACATTACTGGACACTATCAGACATTATTGGACACTATCGGACATTATCAGACATTATTGGACACTATCGGACATTATCAGACATTATTGGACACTATCGGACACTATCAGACATTATTGGACACTATCGGATATTATCAGACATTATTGGACACTATTGGACATTATCAGACATTACTGGACACTGTCAGACATTATCAGACATTATCTAACACTCATCGGACATTATCAGACATTATTGGACACTATTGGACACTATCAGACATTATTGGACACTATCGGATACTATCAGACATTATTGGACACTATTGGATATTATCAGACATTATTGGACACTATCGGACATTATCAGACATTACTGGACACTGACAGACATTATCAGACATTACTGGACACTGTC